>JASEKS010000265.1:0-146125 GCA_030770415.1 Pleoardoris graminearum
GTGGGGGGGAGGTCCCAGGAGGAAAAAAGGGTACCCCGAAAGGATTTTCGACAACCGCCCCTAAATTCGAAAAAAGAGGAAAAAAACAGGGGAAAAAATGTGAATCCTAACCGGAACCCGGGCCCCGAGAAAAAAAAAAATAAACCAAAAAAAAAACAAAACAAAAAACAAAAAAAAAAAAACAACCACCAACCCCCCCCCCCCCCCCCCCCTCCCCCCTCATCGCCGTGCACCGTCCTAGGCGGGAGCGGCGGGCTGGGGACGAGCATTACGCTGCGGGTTGTGACCGTTCGGGTTATTCTGGCGGTTGTACTGGTTTGGAGGAGCTCCGCGGCCACCGCCACGCGGCGCCTGGGATTGACCACCACCGCGGTTGTTGCGATAGTTGCCGCGGCCATTCTGGTTATTACGCGCAGCGACACCGTCTTGTTCCTGACCTTGAGTATTACGCTGGGCGTTCGAGATGGGGCGGGGAATCGTCTCGGGGGTCTCGTAGACATAAAGCTTCTTCTCAATGACGGGCGGAATCGGCTGGATCTCCGTGCCCAGCTCCTGCTCAATGCGATACAGGTTGAAGCGGTCCTCCCAGTTGATCAGATTGATGGCGAGACCCAAGTGTCCGAATCGTCCGGAACGACCAATGCGGTGCAGATACGTCTCGGCATTCTTCGGGAAGTCGAAGTTGATGACAACATTGACGGCCTGGATATCAATACCTCGCGTAAGTAGGTCAGAACACACGAGGTTACGGCAGACACCGTTGCGGAAATCGTGAAAAACGCGGTTGCGGTTATGTTGAAGCATGCGAGCGTGCGAATAGAAGCAAGAATATCCAAGCTCGGTGATCTTCTTCGCAAGCAACTCTACACGGTTGGTAGAGTTGCAGAAGATGATGGATTGGTTAATCTGCAGTTTGTTGAACAACGTATTCAAGCAATGAACCTTCTGCTTCTCTTCAACGAATGCGTAGTATTGCGTGATACCGCGGAGGGTGAGCTCGTCCATCAGATTGATCTCGTAAGGGGAGTTCATGTGCTTATCCTAGTCAAGGTGAGACAAACGGTGTCGGAATGCTTTAGCGAGAATCCTACCTTGAAGCTCTTCACTACGATCGGGAAAGTGGCGCTGAAGAGCATGACTTGTCGGTCCTTGGGGTGGAAGCCCAACAGTTGTTCTATAACTGGGGTAAACTCAGGAGACAGGAGCTTGTCAGCCTCATCCATGATAAAAGTTTGGCAAGCGGACAAATCAGCGACACCCTTGCCTGCCAGATCCAGAATCCTGCCTGGCGTGCCAACGATGATGTGAACAGGCTCAGATAAGCGAATGATATCGTCCTTCAAGCCAGTGCCACCAGTCGACACCATTACATTGATGCCAAGATGCTTTCCCAGCGTCTTGCACACCTGTGAAGTTTGTAGGGCCAGCTCTCGGGTCGGTACGAGGATAAGCGCTTGCGTCTTCGAGCTCTTTGGATTGATGCGTTCAAGGGTGGGTATCACGAACGCAGCGGTCTTTCCGGTACCGTTCTTCGCTCGCGCAAGAATATCCCGGCCGGTGAGGGCGACGGGAATGGTCTCTTCTTGGATGGGTGAGGGCTTCTCGAACCCCGCTTCGAATATACCCATCATCAACTCGCGCTTGATAAAGAAGTCTTCAAACTCCAAGCCTTTTGTCGCGGTGACATCCTAGTGAAGCGCGTGAGTCTAAGCGGCCGACCCTTGTGCACCAAATGCCGCGCATACCTCTGTCTGTACTCGTGTGTCTTTGGAGGGTATCTTGAGCCCATCTTTCCAGTTGGCGCCTGCTGAAGGCGATGGTTCGCTGCTTCAGGCTGTTAGTGTGTGCGAGCTGCCCAGCAGGGCATGGACTGACCTGAGCGACGTGGCCGTGAGTTGGTTGGCGATTTGGTCGGCCATTAGGAGAGAGGCCGCCGGTTGCGGGGATGTTCGACGTGCAGTCGATGCTGTGAGGAAGGTGGGCGGCTATACGCGGTCGACTATGCGACAGCAGCGAGAGTTGTCTGTGCCGGTACGAAAGGCTCTGTGGGGTGCCCAGGTCGGAACTGATTTGTGCAGGCAGCAACGCCGGAGGTGCGGGTGAGGGGGTTCGAGGGTGTGCGAAGGTCGGAAGACGCCCGAGAATGGCGGCGAGTCTTTGTACTGGGCCTTGTGGCGGGGCTGCAGTCGCTTGCTAGTCGCGGTGGACGTCACGCAGTCGGTGCGGGCGGCGGTGAGGGTCGAATGTGTGCTGTGAATCGGTGCGCAGAAGAGTGTGGCCTAAGGAGCAGGTCAGGTCAGCGAGGGGTTCCAGATAGCCGCAAAACGTAGTGTGGGACGTGCTAGAGGCAGCTGCACAGCGTGGATTGGTGTGGTGGAGATCAGAGAGGGAGGCTGGCCTGGCGATCCGTGCCCAGAGCTAATTGGCCACTGAGACCGCGCCCGACCTGCAACTCGCTCTCACCGCGTCTACCGCATGCCCATATCGAATTGCATTATAAAATCATCTTGTCTTGGTAGGCTTAGAGTACAGTATAGCCTCGTTGTGAGTGATGAGACCCGCAGCCAGGGGTCATTGGGCTGACTAGCATCAAAGTCCTGGAGCAGGGCGAACTCGGGGGTTCTAGAGGCACGTGTTCACGTGGTACGAGCCTCCCAAGGGAGCTTCTCCATCATGTCTCTCTTCCAGCGCCTTACGAGGACCCTCCGGCCTTCTTCCTCAAATGCCATGTCGATGTTCCCTGGAGCTAGGGCACCTCACTTCTCGAGGATGAACCCTGGCGGTGGTCGACGTGTAGGTGTGTATAAAAACTCTCCCTTGTGCTCTCTAAACCCGCACTCCATCTAGCTACCCTCCATCCACTCGTACGAGGCCGAGAGGGTTATCTCCAGCGCAGATTGTACGAGCTACAATTTGCAATGTGATCTGTACCTTGCCAGTCATTCTATCATCCCATCATCACCCATACGCCCTCCGCTAATACATTGTTCAATCCTAACTTGCTCGATCGCCAGGCCTAGGCCGCCGTATGTACTACACCTACAACCGCAACGAACCCATGAACATGCGCGTAATTTGGGGCGTCATCGGCCTAAACACTGGCATCTTCTTCTACGCCAACTACACCAAAGTACAAGCCCAGCAAGGTCACCCTGGACCCTTCATCACCTATCTAAAGAACATGAGCCTCTCTCTCGTCGAGGTCCTAAAAGAACATCGCTACTGGACAATCATGACCAGTACCTTCTCGCACATCGACTTCATGCACGTCGCCAGCAACATGCTCTCCTTCTGTACGTAACCAGGTACAAAGTGGAAGTGTCTTTGGTGGCGGCAAAAGAAAAAGACCTCCTTTTCGCTCAACTAAGACATACACTAAGCTATCCCTACTCTTGACTTATACTGACTGTACCCGCTCCTTAAGACTACATGGGCTCCCTGCTCGCCGCGACGCCTACTTTCACTCCCCTCAAGCTCATGACAGTCATCCTCGGCTCCGGGCTAGCCGGAAGCCTGGGCTATCTATATCTGCAAGTGCAGCAGAGAAATACACAAAACAGGGCGCTGGGTTTCTCGGGTAGTGTGATGGGTGTGGGCACCATCGCCGCCTTTTTGTATCCGAAGACGACCTTCCAGATTTACGGGATCATTCCCGTGCCGCTTTGGGCACTGATGGCGGGGTATGCTTTCTATGATGGCTATTATGTCAATGATAAAACGAGCAGGGTTGGACACGCAGGGCACTTAGGAGGTGCCGCCTTCGGGGTTGTGTACTACTTTGCGAAGCTGAGGGGTCTGAGGGTGTAATTCGAAGACACGCGGTCCCATGGCGAGTAGATGGCAACCTGGAGGAGCTTAAACAGTGTCTAGGTACCATGTGTTACCCCGGAATAGGTAATCCAGTGACAGAGGATACGGGAACTTTTCGCCCGACCGCAGCTGGAAGACTTAAGGGATGGTGGTAAAGGAGAATAATGGCAAAGGATTGTAAGATTATCGAAGACATGTCCAACCACGTCCGAACAAGCGTACCATATGTCAGTCAAAAACAAACACACAGGGATGTACCGAATTCAATTTCATTCAATATCCAAACAAAAGAGCAATATCGCCGCAACCTTTCCCTAAACTCCACCAATCTAGCAAGTACCATTAATTCCGAACCAACCAAGCACCTTCGCTCTGCGCGATCCTGTAAGCTGCTGAAACATCTTCTCCAACTTCCAATATCGTACATCGCCATTCGCCGTGTATGCATCGCATCGCCAGTACCATAACAATTTCAAGAACCAAACCCCGCTGTATGAACACCATGAAACCCCTCTCAAACCAATCTACCCTTGTCGTCCTCTCTCAGCAACCTCTCCGCCGTCTTTCGCACAAGTCTAGATGCCCGCGTTCTGTCGGTACCTCCTGCCAACCGGCGAACACTTGCTCAGATGCTTCTTGTACTCCTTGTAGTTGAAGAGCTCCTCGCCGCAAATATAACACACCCACTTCCGCTGCTCCGTCGGGTGGCAGTTGTGGACGTGATCCTTCCAGTGGCGAAGGTCAGGTCCAATGTACGGATTGTTGGCGCGCCCGGTTCGCATGCAGATGCCGCAGAGGATCGCGTACTTGGTGTGGTCGGTGGCCAGATGCCTGTCGAACTCGATTGCGTGGTGGAAACGGGCGTCGGGATCGCTACGGCAGTCCGGATGAGGGCAGTTGAAGTTCTTGAGGAGAGTGTTGGGAGGCCATTGGACGGGCTCGACTTGGAACACGCGGACTGTTGATAGTGAGCAGCTTTGATATACGGATGTGGTGGGACGATACGTACCGTGGTCTTTCTTGATGAGGAATGCGTCTCCTTTATTAGGATCGTTGCAGTTGCGCACGACTAGCATAGCCTTGACGGTCTTGTCCTCCTCTACGGTCGTCTTCGAAGGGGCCATGATGACGATGTGTAGTTTCGAGACTCTATGCTGAAACGATGTGAGCAGTAAAGATGTGCTTGTAGGGTAACCTGCGCAAGGTATTTACGACGAAATCTAGGCAGCACTTGTTTACAGGGCAGCAGTGAAGTTGGGAAGCTCATTGCTTTTGTCCAAATAGCTATTGTTACCCTACGAATAACTATTATCTCAAAACATTGTATGTATCAACACAATACTAGGCGGTAGAAGAAGTTGGGCAGTGAAGCCGGGAGCATCGTTATGGCTGGTAGGCGACCGCACTTCACGTGCACGTACAAACGGTCCTTACCGTTTCTTTCTTGAGAACATCCAAAACTGCGGATCGGTGAAAGCTTGGCCACCTGGCTTGTAGAGTCGAAACTAGTTGTCACTTGAGCAGCACCTTTCCAGATGTAGAGTTAAATACCGGTGGCGAGATGTCGTTCCGGAAGTGATTTTGAGTCTCTGGTTGATAACCTGAGAAGGGTTTTTCTTGGGCTAGGGAAACTACTGCCTGGTTGGTGTTCCGCTTGTAATCCTCCTGGGGCAGCTGCTCTGGCATAGGACCAGGAATATTGTGGACGCTAGTGGCTGAAGCAGCCAACGCGTCCTCGTACGATAGTGTGTCTCGAGTAATAAGAACCCTACTGTTCTCGGATTTGGTTGGTATAATTATAGCTACGTTCGTCTTGTGAAATAGCCAGTGACTCAAGGTGCTGTTGGCGTAAAGGTGTGTATTGAGGGATGGTGGGAGCTGGCATTACAACATATAGCCTATGTGTTGGCCGCCATGGTTGTAGGATCTAGAAGTATTATAAGTGTCCGACGATGCTTTAATGCTGTAAACACTTACAAGACCAATGTTTGCGTCTAGAAGGAGCCACGAGCGCTGTTTGAAACCACAGTTTGCCGAGATTAATAAGGGTGTGGGCCGGTGATATAGTCACTGCCAGGGTGCTCGTTGTATGATATGCGCTAAAAGGACCTAGCAGGACCAAAATTAACTTGATATAGGCATGCCGACGTCTGTATTATCTGAATGAGTTTTCCGTATAAAATGCGCTCTAGGACTCACTAACCAGAACTACGCGGTTGGTACCAGGGCAAATAGGGTGAGTGCCCGAATACTAATTTTCTTCTAATAATTATATAGTGCATCTTTTTTTAATAAAGCTACGCTTTTTGCTTAGTACCTATATTTTTTTAAAAAAAATAATAATTACTAACTACTATATTAGTTCCTGTAAAACGGGTCTATAATATTTTAAGTATAATAAAAGGAGATAAATAGCGTATAGTAATATATTAACGCAAGTATTAGGTGTTAATAGAAACGTAAAGACTTTAAAGTTATAATAAAATAATTTATTTTATTTAGTTATATATTAAGCTATTTATTTATATTCTTTTATACTAGTTATCTATTATTCTTTCTTTAAAATCCCTTTTTACTTATCTTTAAATATCCTTTACAGCATTAAGCTATAGCTTTTCTTTATATACTAGTAACTTTTACTTTATATTATTTTAATTAGAATTATATACGCCTCTTACGCTTTAGACTATTACTTATAACACTTTTGTTTATTTATTAAAAAACTATACTATTTTTATACTTTAGCGTTCTATAATTATTAGTATTAATATTATTATATTATTACTAATACTATAGTTACTAGCACGTTTTTTTATAACTTATTTTTATTAATTAACTACTTTATATAGTAGTATAGCTATAGTAATTTTAGTATTTTTTTTATATATTTAGTAATGCCTATAAGTAGTAGGTCTTTAACTTTTTTATCTATTTAGGGAGTTTTTTTAGTCCTTTTTAGTAATTCTATATCTATAAGTATAAAATTTTTTTACTTAAATATTAACTTTTATAGGTTACTTATAAAAATAAGTAGTAATATATTAATTATATTAAATATTTTTATTACTTTATATTTCTTATTTATTTAGTTTAATTTAAAAAATTAAAATATTAATCGTATTTTATAGTCTAGACTAAAGTAAGTTTAATATATATATTTTACTAAAATTTTATTTTTTAATATATTAGGAGCGCGTATTTTAGTTATAAAGTTATAGTATACTATTATTAATAAATAATATTTTAAACCCTATAACGCGTACTATAGTTATATTTTTTTTTAAATAAAGTTACGCTTTTAGCGTAGTACTTATATTTTTAAAAGAAATAACTATTAGCTACTATAGGAGTTTCTACAAAACGGCTTTATAATAATTTAAATATAATAATAGAAAATATAGCGCGTAGTTATATATTAATATATTATACTAGAATAAAGATATATATATATTCCTCCTTTTTTAAACTCCCTTTTAGGTCGTCCTGAGCTACCACAGCTACACCTTTTTATTTAATTTATATATAAATATATATATATTATACTAAAAATAGTTTATTATTATAATAAGTTAAAATAGTAATACGTAAGTAACTATTATTTTTTAACTTAGTATACAGCGTTTATTTATAAAGAAAAGAAAAATAATAGTAATAGCTTACGCTATTACTAGTATACTATAAAGTATTAATATACCGTATAATCTCTTGTAAAATAGTTATACTAGGTTTTAATAAATAGGTTAGTCCTTTAATAAGGATAGGTAGAGCTTTATCGGGGTAGAACTAAAAAATTAAATAATAATAACTTAGTATTAAAAACGCTTAAATTCCTATAGTAGAGTTAATAAATTAATATTTTTTTTAGTATACTTTATAAACGTTTTAAGTTAAATATTATAATATAGTAAGATAGTATAGTAAAAATAGTTAGTTTTATATTTTTAGTCCTAGTTGCCCTAGCTTAAGTTTTTATATTTTTAGCCTTAGCTATCTAAGCTTAAGCTTTTATATTTCTAGCCCTAGCTATCTAAATTTAAGCTTTTATATTTTTAGTTCTAGCTATTTTAGCTTAAGCTCCTATATTTCCGGTCCTAGTTACTTAAGCTTAAGCTCTTATATTTTTAGTCCTAGCTATAGTACTTTAGCCTGTTTTACCTTATAAATAAAGATTTAATATTTTTAAAAATACTACTATTATAGCTATAAGGTTGCCTGCGAAATAGATATACTTTAGTTTTTACTTTAGTATAAATTTTAGTAGTAATTATATAGTATTTTTTATTAAGTTTTATTAAACGCACTACTATTGTTACTCTTAAAAAAAAAACTAAAGGTAATTAACTATATTATAAACTATTTAAATTAGATACTAGATTTCCGGCCTTATATTTATATTTAAAAAGGCTTATAAGTAGAGGTTAACTATTATCTACTAATAAACGCTAAAGTAGCTAAAGTCTTTTATTTTTATAAAATAGTAGTCTAAGAATAGTAGATTTTTTAAATAGAAATTCTTTAGTTAAAAATAGATAATAGATATATAATTATTAACTAACTTTATATATTTTAGCTAGCCTTAAAAGCTAGGTTATATATTACTTTTATAGTAAGGCGTAGGGCCGAAAATCTTATTTTATATAATTAGTTTTATTAATAGTTAAAGGCTTTACTTTAAAAGATATATAGAACTAATTTAAAGTTTATTTTTTTATATATATTTATATACTAATCAAATAAATAGTGTGGCTATAGTGGCTCGGGGCGACCAAAAGGGGTTTCAAAAAAGGAGGAGTATATATATATCTTTATTTATTTTTTTATATAATTAGTTTTTAGTATTCCAGAAGAGATAGAATATATCTTATTATTATTTAATAAAATAAGCTTAAAAGCTGCCGGTTAACTACTTTAGTATAATTAACTTTTTTTTACACTTTATAAAGAAGAATTTTTGTAATATTATAGACTTTTACTATAAACTTTTTAGTATTTTTAATTTTAATAAAACGCCTATTTTATTTAAATACTTAGATAGGTATACTTATAATTTTAAAAGTAATTATATTATTACTAAAAAATTCCTCCGTAGTAGATAAAATAAATAATAAGCTATTTTTATTTTATATATTTTTACTAACAGTATTAAACGTTTATAATTAAAATTTATTAATAAAGGTATATATATACTCCTCCTTTTTTAAAACCCCTTTTGGTCGCCCCAAGCCACTACAGCCACACTATTTGTTCGATTAATATACAAATATATATAAAATTTTTATTTTATAGTATAGATAGTAATAAGGCAATAATTAAAAATAAAAAAGAATATCTTTATTATTTTAATATAACTATAAAGTTTAACTAAAAGGCGTATAAAAATAAGAAACTATTTATTAAGTAGTTAAATAAAAAGTATTCTTCTATTTATATAACTAGGGCTAGAAACTATCTTATAGTTTTTAATTAAATAATTTTTTATTATACTTTAAAGGTACTAAAGATGCTAAAAACTAATTTTATAATATTAGTAATAATTTTATTTAAATATATATCTTTTTTTTAGTTATTTAATACTATTATTAATAAAGCCTTTAAGACGCTACTAAAAGAGAAAACTAAATAGATAATTTAGAGTTTAGAGGACTATAAGCTTATTTAAAAATTAAATAAGAGATAAACGCTATTATAAAAACGAGTGTTAATAATAAATACTATAGTAGTAGTATAGTAGAAACTTAATAAGTAATTTATTATTAAGAGCTATTAGAAGTGCAGAATTTTACTAAATATTAATAGCTTAAATAATTATTTATTTAAAATTAAAGACCTCATGTAAGCCTTATTTAATAAATAAAAAAAGTATAACTGTTATCTATTAAAATAAAAATATAAAAAAGAAGAAGCTAAGATACCTATTAGTAGTATATAAAAAAAAGAGTAGGTAGAGTATATCTTTATTAATAAGATAGCTTAATAAGGCAGCTTAATAAGATAGTATTTTCGGTCTTACTTATTTAAGTTTAAGCTTTTATATTTCTAGCCCTAGCTGCCCTAGCTTAATATACTATTTCAGGTTTTTTTAGTCTTTTTAGGGTCGGAAATATAGAAGTTTAAGTTTAAGTAGCTAAAACTAGAAATATAAAAGCTTAAATTTAAATAGCTAAGACTAAAAATATAAAAGTTTAAGCTTAAGTAGCTAAAAATATTTAGTATATTACTACTACTACTATTACTAGGACTAGGCTGGTTGAATAGGTTGGGGTTAGGTCGGGGTTGGGTTGCCCAACCTAAGTCTGGGTTACTAAATAAATTACGTATTATATAATATATAACGCTAAAAATAGTTTTATATATACATTTAGTATTTTGTTTATAGTATATTAAAGTTTTAGATTTATAGCTCTTATATTAGGTAAGCTATTTAAGTTTAAAAAAGTAATATAGTTTTTAAAAATTTAAAAACTTTTATTTTAATTAAACTAACTTACGTAATATAAAGGCTATTAATCTAAAACTTTCATATACTATAGATATAGCACAAAATTTATATATAAAATTATTTTTAGCGTTATATATTATATAATACGTAATTTATTTAGTAACCCAGAGAGTAACCCATGCTAACCTAAGCGTTGGGTTACACTAGGGTTACTCTCTAGGTTACTAAATATTTTAGCTAATATATAACTTATAATAATAAAAATAATTTTATATATAAATTCAGTGCTATATTTATAGTATATTAAAGTTTTAGATTAATAGCCTTTATATTACGTAAGTTAGTTTAATTAAAACAAAATTTTTTAAACTTTTCAATAACTATTTAGTAAATAATAACCTAAAAATCTAGGAGTTAAAGAGCCGATTCTAGTTCGTTTAGGAGATAAAGCACTTTCCTTAAATAGTTAGGTAGCCTAAATAATAGGCTTATTTTGTTAAAAAAAAAAAAAAAAAAAAAAACTTTTCAAAACTATATTACTTTTTTAAACTTAAATAGCTTACCTAATATAAGAGCTATAAATCTAAAACTTTAATATACTATAAATAAAATACTAAATTTATATATAAAACTATTTTTAGCGTTATATATTATATAATACGTAACTTATTTAGTAACCTAGACTTAGGTTAGGCAACCTAACCCCGACCTAACCCTAACCCATTTAACTAGCGTAACTAGGACTAGTAATTTAAGCTATAGAGAGAGTCTAGGGCCGTGTATTTTAAAATAGTAAATACTTTTTTTTATTTTATAATTACTATAGTAATAATAGTTACTAATTTTATAATAGCATTTTTATATATAAATTTTATAGCTAAATTTATAGACTTTCTCTCTTTAGTACTACTAAAATACTTAAAAAAATTTAGTACAACCCTATATAGAATAATTATATATTTACTTATTATATAGTATTTTTAAAATAATTTTTAATACTTTTAGTTTTTACCGTAATACTACCGCCTAGAGAAGAGAAGTAGCGCCCTCTCTCTTACTAATTTTACTATTACCTATAGTAGTAGTAGTAGTAACTATAGTAGTAGTAGTAATAATAGTAATAATAGTAATAGTAGTAGTAAAAGTAGTAGTAAAGGTAATAATAGTAGCTACTATTAATACTTTTAAAACTAGAATTTCCGGCTTTAGAGAAGTAACGCTTATTATAAGTTATATATATATATACTAGAGTACTTATAGTAATAATTTTAAATAAATAGCTACTGCTACTACTACTACTACTACTACTACTACTACTACTACTACTACTACTACTACTACTACTACTACTACTACTACTACTACTACTACTACTACTACTACTACTACTACTACTACTACTACTACTACTACTAAATTTTTTAGTTTTAGTAGCTTTTTTATTTACTTTTTTACCTTTCCCTCTATAAGATTATCTCTCTAGTATATAAATATATAAAGGTAAGTAATAATAGTTTTAAGTTTTTTAAACTTTTATTAGTATACTTTTTACCCTTACTACTACTAAAAAGTCCTTTTAGCTAAAGGTTTATAAAAACTAAAATATTAGTTTCTATAGTAATACTATTAAAAAAAAAATTTACTTTTAACACTACTAGTTTTACGGCTAAGAAGGTCTGCTATATAGTAAATAAGAAAAGGAGGTATATAAAGGCGTAAGCTGCTAAGTATAAGCTTAAGTAAAATAACTAGCTTATAATATAGTATATTTTTACTATTTATAAAAATATAATACTTTTAAAGCTAGAAATTACTTATTATATAACTTTTATAGTACCTATAAATACTTTACTACTTATAAATACTCTACTATTAAGTACTTAGTTACTAATATTAATATTAGTTTTAGCGTACGATTATTAATTTTCTGGTTCTACTTTAATAAAGCTTTACTTATTTTTATTAGAAGACTAACCGACCTATTAGAGTCTAGTATAACTATTTTATAAGAGATTATATAGTACACTAGCGTTTCTATTACTATATATATAAAATAATAAAAAAAGTATAATTAGTAGTTTATTATACTATATTGCTATATTACCGTATATACTATATTATATTAATATAGATAAATAATTTTATAAAAGTAATACTTATAGTATTTTTTATATAACTAAATTTATCTCTATACTACTAATAATAATTTTTTTAAAAACAGCCCTTTTACTAAATATTTTTAAAAAGCTCTAAAGTACTATAGTAAGTCTTAACCTATTTAGGTATTTAGATAGTATATAATAAATAGTAAGTTTAATAACTATAGACTACTATTTTATAGTAAAAATAAATAAGTATATACTATACCTATACAGCTATAGTAATAGTAATTATTACTAATTTACATAGTTGTAATAGTAAAGGACTTTAAAAATCTTAAAAAGCCTAAGAATTTTATTATAAATACTAACCTAAACTATATCTATAAATAAAAGTAGTAGCTTTTAGCCCTACTAAATAACTAAAATAACTCTAACTATACTAAGTTTAAAAATAAAATTGTAGCTATTACCCTAATAGTAGTATAACTATAAAATATAAAAAAGCTAGTAAAAAGAGTATTCACGATAATATAAAAGCTATATATAAAATAGTAAATAATTATAGATAAACGTAGCAGATAATATATAGAGAGAAGAAAAAAAGTATTATTAAATACCTATAAGTATAGGTAAAATAAACTTATAATAATATATAATAGTTTAGGTATAAAAAAAAGAGGTAGTTAGTATTAAAAAAAAATAAAAAAGTTTTTTTTTATTATAAACCTATTAATAAGTGCTGTTATAACCTATTAGACCCAACTATTATAGTTAAGTCCAGTAATACTATAGTTATAATATATTAATATTTTTTTATAAATATCTATTTAGTATTAGTTTATATTTATATATTAATTAAATAAATAGTGTAGCTATAGTGGCTTAGGGCAACCAAAAGGGGTTTTAAAAAAAAAGGAGTATATATATACCTTTATTTTAGTATTAGTTTATAATAGTAGATATACTAGTATAAATTACTATATAGGATAATAAACTATACTAAGCTACGATACTATTAAGTATTATTAAGTAGTTATGTATATATTTATATATATTTATATATTAATTAAATAAAAGGTGTGGCTGTAGTGGCTCGGGGCGACCAAAAGGGGTTTAAAAAAGAAAAAGTATATATATACCTTTATACTTAATGTGTCGAATTAAGTAGTTATTATATATCTATTTTAGTACTATTTTTTTTAAATAGACTTAGTTTAGTATCTTTAAAAGCTAATTATTAGGTTATATAGTATATATAGAATTTTTTTTCCTAATTAAGTAGTTGCTAATAGTAACTTTATTATATAAAAAATAAAATAAAAAAACGCGTGTATTAAAAACGTTATACTCGGCTATAATAAGTTAAAATTATATAGTATAATATACGCTATATAGTAATATTATATATTTTAGTAAAATAATAAATATATTTTTTATATACTAATTCTAATATTATTTAATCTAGCCTTACCTAACTTTTTCGACACATTAAGTATAAAGGTATATATATACTCCTCCTTTTTTAAAATCCCTTTTAGTTACCCCGAGTTACTACAGCTACACTATTTATTTAATTAATATATAAATATATACTAGTTCTAATATACGTTATTATTATTAGTTAATTTAATAAAATTTTATTTATTTTTACTATATAATTTTTTATATATAAAATATTTTTTAAGAAATATTATTTAATTACTATTATATAACTAGTTAGATATATATTATATTTATATATTAATTAAATAAAGAGTGTGGCTATAGTAGCTTAAAGTAACTAAAATTTTTTTAAAAAAGATATATTAGTTAGGTATATAATATAAAAGTTAAATATTTATTTATAATAAATAATTTTATTTACTATATTAGAAGTATTAAAAAGTATTAAGTACTTATAAAACTTAATCTAGAACTATAAATATAATATTATATAATAAAACTTTATTATTATTTTAATATTTATATATATCGTATTAAGTAATTTAAAATATATAGTTTAAGCTAAAAAGGGTAAGACTCTTTAGTAATTTATATCTATTATAAATTAATTTAAATATAGTTTATTATATTTTAAATATTTGTACAATTCTACTACTATATATATTATTTAATATTTAAATTATTTTTAATTTTTAGGACTAGTCTAGTATAATATTTATATACTATTAACCTTTTATTACTAAATTTATAGTATATTTATCGTATCGCTATTACTAATTAAAAAATTAATAATATAGGTAATATTAGAAATAAAACTTTTTAAAATACTTAAGTTTTAAATCTTTCTTATAAAATAGGACTAAATAAGCTAATATACTAGTAGGTAATAATATTTTACTAATTATACTAAAAATTATTATTAATATAATACTAGTATTTAAAAGATTTATTTTAATAATAATACCTTTGTTAAAAAGCTATTTATAATATAATATTAAAAAAAGTCTATGTTTAATTTTAGTTTATTTATAAATAAAAAATAACTTTTATTATTAAAATATATTAATGCTATATATAGATAAACTATAGTATAATTTTAAAAATACTACTAATAACTTCTATAGTTATATAAAGAAAAGTAAAGTATAGGACTAAGACACTAGTCTAAAAAAGGTATAAGCTAAAAAAAGTTATTTCTCTAGATATAGTTAAAAATAAGCGTGTATAAGGACGGTAAAAAATATTATTATTTTATATTAGTAGGTAACTTAAACTTATAGCCTCGGCGTATAACTTAATATATAGCTTAGTATATAACTTAGCGTACTAAAGTTCGGTACTCTAGTATAGGGCTACTATTACTTTTACTTTTTTCTTTTTCTTTAGGCTAAACTACTATAGTATTACTATATTATAATACGCCTACTTTGCCGTATTATTATTATTATTAAAGTTAAAGTTAAAGTTAAAATTAAAATTATAAAATAGGATCTAGTATATTAATATAGATACTAGTATAGCGTTTATTTTTAGTAGCGTAGCTTATAAGGTATAGTTAGCTAATATTTATAAATATACTAATAGCGACTTTACGCATTATAATTATCCTTAAAAAGAAGACTATAACTATTACTAAGCCTTATATACCCGTTTATAAGAATATACCTAATAATAACCTATATATATAAGCGGTAGAGGCAGTTATAAAATACCTATTAAGTATACTAGTATACGCTAATAAAATTATTAATACTATAAAAGCTTTTAATATACTAAAAAGGGGATACTATAATACTATATACTGCCTATTTACCGCTAAAGATGAGAAAGATAAGAGAAATAAGTATATAATAATAATAGTAGGGGAAAGTATTAAATTATATCTACTAATATAGCACGTTTAAATAAGTATTATAAATAAATTTACTAGCCTAGCTATACTATAAGGTATTAAGCTATAATAGCTTATATTAAGGTTAAGTAAGGGAAAAGTAATAGAAAAAGAATAAAAGATAGATTTTATATTTAAGATAATAAACAGTGTATAGTTATAAAAGGTACTTAATATAATAGTAACTACTAAATTAGCGGGTATAGCAGCTGCTACGCGTTAAAGAAAAAAAAATAGGTAAATATATTATATTACGTATACGCCTAAGTATCGGTAGACGTTTATATATTAATAAAATAGGCGGAGAATTTAGAGGACTATCTATATATAAGTAAATAGTAGCTCTTTAATACTATTTATACTTAATAAAAAATTAACTTAATAGTCGGATATAAGGTAATAACTATTATTTATAATAGGTAAAGCCGTAAAGATACTACTAACTTCTATAGTAATCTACTATTTACTTTTTTAATTATCTTTTTATAAAATAAAATAGACGATATATTTATTTCTATTATTATTTTCTTTGCTTATATATAGGTAGTAGAGCGTTTAATAATAGTTAATATTTTTATTTATAATTATAAATTCTTTTTTATTTATAATAATAATTATAATATATATATATATTTGTATACTAATCGAACAAATAGTGTGGCTGTAGTAGCTCAGGGCGACTAAAAGGGGTTTTAAAAAAGGAGGAGTATATATATACCTTTATGTTTAAGGAATATATATACTTAATATTATAATTATTATAAAGGTATATATATACTCCTCCTTTTTTAAAACCCCTTTTAGTCGCCCTGAGCCACCACAGCCACACTATTTGTTCGATTAATATACAAATATATATTCCTTAAACTATTTATCTAGTCTATATACTAAAGAACGTATCTATATATAGACCCCTCTTAAAACTTATAAATATTAACTACTATATAGAAATACTTTAAATCTTTTACTATTTTTATTATTTATTTTTTACCTATTACACTTTAGATTTTATATTTATAACGTCTTTACCTTCTTTATTAGTGCGCCTAGTAATACTTTATATAATTATATTATATACTCTAGACTATATATTTTTATTATAAACTTAATATTAATACTATTCTTTATTTTTTATAATTAGTATAGTATTACTATTTTTACTTTTCTTATTATTATTACCGTCGCTTTTACGTAAACTAGTACTACTAACTTTATATTTTTTAATTTTTTTACTTTTACTATTAAAACTGTTATAATTCTATTTATTTTATTATTATATATAATTCTCTAGTATTAATAAATACTAATTTTAAAAAACTTAGTAATTACGTTATATATAAACTATTTAATAATATTAAAAAGAACTTTTTATTATATATTACTAGATAGATAGAATATAATAGAAATAGCTTATAGTATATATAGTATAGTTAACGTATTAAAATTAACTTAAATAAGTATAGTCTCTATTAAAATAAAAATAAACGTAAGAAAAGCTTTAAAAAACTATTTTAGATAGTATTTTAGTAAATATTTAGCTAAACTATTAACTATCTAAGACGGTTTCTATATAGACCTAGAGGTTTTAGAGTTATAATAATATAATTAATATAAAATATTTTGTTATATTTTATTTAATTCTATATTAAGCTATTTATTTATATTTTTCTATACTAGCTATCTATTATCTTCTCTTTAAAAACGCCTGTTTATTTATTTTTAGATATCCTTTATAGTATTAAGGTATAGCGCTCTTTTATATACTAGTAATTTTTATTTTACGTTACTTTAATTAAAGTTATAGATACTTTTTACGCTATTAACTATAGTCTTTAATATATTTAATTACTTATTAAAGAACTTTACTATCTTTTACTTTAGCGTCCTATAATTGCTAGTATTAGTATTATTATTACTAACTCTATAATTACTAGTAACTTTCTTTTATAATTTATCTTTATTAATTAACTATTTTATATAGTAGTATAGCTATAGTAATATTAATATTTTTTTTTTAGCGGCACCTATAAACGGTAGATTTTTAGCTTACTTCTAATTTATTTAAATAGTCTTTTTTTTTGCTAAATCTAGTAATTTTATACCTGTAAGTATAAAATTATTTTATATTAGTATTAACTTTTATAAATTATTTACGAAGATAGCTAGTAGTATATTAGTTATATTAAATATATTTACTACTTTATATTTTTTTTTAGTTTAAGTTAAAAGCTTAGAGTATATATTATACTTTATAGTATAGGCTAGAGTAAGTTTAGTATCTATATTTTATTAAAATTTTAGTTTTTAACGTACTAGAAGCGCGTACTTTAGTAATAAAGTAGTAGTATACTATTACTAGTAAATAGTACTTTAAACGTTATATTACGTATTATAATTATAATTATAATATATTAATATTGTTTTTTATAAATATCTACTTAGTATTAGTTTATAATAGTAGATATATAAGTGTAAGTTACTATATAGGGTAATAAATTATACTAAACTATAAAACTATTAAGTACTATTAAGCGATTATTACGTATCTTACCTAATACTACCTTTTTTAATTAGACTTAGTATAGTACAGGGGGGAGACAAAAATAATTAATTAAAAAAGATACCTTTTTTAAAAATTTATATAAAATTAAATAATAGGGTTAGAAATACGTGACAAATCATTGAGTCAACATGCATTCAAAACCATGAACACAACTCGTCTCTTACACAGCTCGTCTCTTAGTTTGTGCAATGCCAGCTGTCAACCTCCGGAAACCCATATACGCCTTTCTATATAGTACTATAACAACATGCCGCCTATTCGCCACTGTACTGCAACAACTGGATGGGGCAAACACTAACATAAATAGAAACGAAATTCCTACCCAATGCATGCAGGTGAACAATGCATCAATCCGACTTCGCCGGCGGAGTGACCGGCTTGGACATTTCTTCAACCTCGGGCTGCGCGGGGTCGTCCAGAGCGCCTTTGCGAACCGCCTCAACATCACTGTCTTTCTCGTCTTCTTCTAAGTCAGAAAGCGAGACCACTTCTGCTGATTTCTTGGGCGTCCTTTTCTTGGGTGACAACTGCTTCTTAGCTGGGGTCGCATCGTCGTCCGACACTAGGTTGACGCTGTCTTTAGGCGCAGAATCCTTGGGCGTAGAGTCTTCATCAGGTTTTCTAGAACGACCTCTACTCTTCTTGGGCGTCTTCTGCATCGGGCTTGTTGAAATGATCGTTTTTTCCTTCTCTGGCTCCGCCTTAGTCTCTGCTTCCCTCAGCTCTCCTGGTGCGGTGTCCGAATCGTCTCTTACGAACTCCTCGGACAAGTGGTGGCTCCTTCGTGGCTTGCGCTGCTTCTTTCTGGGTTTCCGCACAGGACCCTGGGTGGCCAGCTCAACTTGTTCCTTTTCTTGTTCATGTTGTTGCAGGAGTGCTGTAAGCTCTCCGGTTTCAGGCAGGTCAGTCGATAGTTCTCTCGTTTGAGCAGACTTCCTCAGCGCGAGCTTCCTCTTTGGCTGATTCGACTTGACTTTGACTGGCGATTTGTAGTCTTCATCCTCGTCGTCGGTAGTTTTCTTCCACGCCCGACCTTTACCCTTGTAATGAGCCTTCCTCGGAGGCTGTGGCTCTTCCAGGTCAAACGGCAACTCATCGTCGTCGTCTTCGTCATCCACAAGCACTGCCTCTTCTTCATGCTCTTGTCTCTCTTCTTCACTCTCCTCAGGATATGTCACCCGGGCTAGATTGGTGAGCTTCAGTTTCTGTTTCGCTTTAGGAGGTGATGGCTTCGTATCACTCTCTGCTTCTGGCCCATCAGAGACTAAGTCCTCAAAGACCTGCGCGTTGTGGAAATACGGTCGCTGCTGGGCGGGCGTGCGGGTGCGCAGTCCTCGCCTCGAGGATGAGCCCGGGCCCTCGGGTGAAGCGGCAACAGTTTTTGGCGTGATCGCGGCATCAGAAGCAGCATCAACATGTTCGTCATCATCGCGTGATATGATTGCCTGTGACTGGAACAATGTTAGATAATCAAATTAGGCTGACCAAACGATACGCACAAGTGGTTTCTTCTTTGACTTCCTGCCTCGTTTTCCTTTGTGTGATTCTGGCGTCGCTGCTGCTACCGGGCTATGGTGTTCTGCTGGCACACTGGTCAGCTTGCTTCGTTTGCGCATATGTCAACGGATATTAAGGATCAAAAAAGAGGATGTTGCAAATGGTCGCGCGCAATTGATGATAGTGATGAAGTGGGGTGGGGCACAAGCTGCACCCTCAATCTCAAGATGCAACATACCTGACGCACTAGGCTCCTGGAGAGGAGTTGCAGCGACAGCGACTCCATTCATAGTCATAGAATCGTCATCCTCATCTTCCGGAGAGATGATTTCTGCGGACTGGTCACGCTCGTTAGTGTCGCACTCGCCATCTCACACCATTGTAACCTACAAGATATTGCTTCTTCTTCCGCCCACCCGACTTACGTCGACCATTAGTAGAACTGGTGGGAACAGTCACCGCAGAAGGTGGGGCATCGACGATCGGCGCAGATTCTTCAACTTCGTCACTGACGTCCGACACGACAATATCTTCAGACTTTGAAAGGTTAGCTGCGCGCGTATCGTTGAAAACATGTATCATACCAGATAAGGCTTCTTGGGTTTTCTTTTGCGCTTCACAGCAGCTGCCGGATTCTCCGATTTTGAAAGCGCAACAGAAGTTGTCGGTTTGACGGGGCCACGCTTTCCGTGACCGTTCATCATCGCCGATTTCTTTGGTTGTTGCTTGGGAGGAGCTCGCGCACCGGATTTCGGTGCCTCAACCTCGGACTCATCATCCTGCTCTCGTCAGCAATCTTCGATTGAATGAAATCGCAACGACATGACTTACACTCGATGAGTCTTCTTCCCAAACATCCAGAGTCGTATACCATAGGAACGGCCCAAGCACGTGTTCGGATTTTGACCACTCCCCGTAATTCATCGCATTGGGCGCTGCATCACGTTTGTATATAGCGTATTCAGTTTTACCGTATACACTGAGCCATGCTTCAAGAGATTGGAAACGAGGGCGCGAGCCATCATAAGTGGCGCGTTTGACGGGCGTCTGTGCCGTGGGCGCCATTGTGTTGCGGTGGAGATCCTTGATTCAAAAGAACAGAATGTGGAATGATCAGATGCGACACAAGGAAAACCGTGGCCGACAAGCTAGAGATCAGTACGCTCGGGGAGCGGCCGCATTTAATTGTTGCTTGCAGGTCGCTGCGCGTCGTACAGAATGTTGCGCACAGGTCGACCGTAGAAGTGCAAAAAAAGTGTGAGGTGAAGTGACGGAAAGCAGGTCCAAGTCGACAAGAGATGAACCGTGGTCTTGTCGCACCGTTAGCTAAGACCCCCAAAAGCCGGCAGAAATAATAATAAGAACACCACAACTCACTGACACGCGGCATATGCCTAGTTCGCACGACGGCGCGTGATGGAAGCAGCAAACGTTATTAATTAATTGGAGGTGGAAGAGGAATGGAAGGTCGGGTGCAAAGAGTCCGCGCGCTAAAGACATCATTGATAATTTCAGCTCGGCTATCAGGGCATATCAGACCGTGGCCACGCAGCAATGAATAGATCTGATCGAAAGTGTTGAGTCTATGCCACTGCAGGAAAATCGACTCTTGAGCGTCTCTCAGTTAGTCTCCCAAGATTGCTAAACTTTGGAAGTTAGTGACGCGGCTTTTGGATGTCGCCTTTGCGTGCATGCACGGCCAGAAAGACCAATAGAACCAATCCATCGCCACAGGAACACAGACAGCTACACATTACTGTGAACGACGCTTTTTGTGGTAAATATTCTTTAGAAACGATACTCATTGAGAACTCGTCGTGACTTGAAACCGCTTTTGACCATTGACATGCATTTGAATACACCCTAAGTCTACTGGAGAGCACAATGTGCCCTAGCTGAGATTGGCGACAGGAGTCATATTGACAGAACTATGCTTATTCCTCGGCAGCGGCCACTGTGGCTTTGGAGGTTTATATACAGAATCAGAAATATCCAGTCTTACGAACGCTCATTGCACCTGTACGAGCGTCCCGCAAAAGAAACCCCAAAGACCAAAGGGTATACAACCTCAGTTTGACTCCGACCCGCCCAAAGTAGATTGACCCAAGTCTCTGAAACGAGACGACGAGAGAAACGCCGATTACCACATGCTTGCCCAGCCCGTTCGTCTGACAGATCCTCTGGTCCGTCGGGTATCAGACAATAAACACAAGTTATAGAGAAATTAAATCAGACATTCGAGAGAGTGATAGAAGTAGAGACCCGTGGGCTGGTGGCTTTGCGACAAAATGGACAGTGAAGAAGTTGAACAACAGCAGCGGTACCCCATGCACTTCTCTAGTGCTCTATGCTTATTGAAAGGATAATGAAATGCGTAATGACAATTGCAAGTTCGTCATATGTCGAGCTCATGCCGCAAGGATGCTCTCAGGGCTGATCATTCCGACGGCACTGCCGTCGTCCTTCTCGGGCTCGGCGACATTCTGGGTTTCTTTCTGAGGCATCTCAAGCTTGAGCTTGCCGATAGGTTTCCCGATACCTTTCATGAGGCCGCCATTTGTAGAGCCGTGGTCGTTGCTGCCATTTTCGTCCTTTTCTTCGTCTAGCTTCCGCTTCTTTCGTGCCATCTGCTGTTGCTCCCTCAATGGACGCTTGCGGGGACTCGAAATCTTGCCCGTTGGAGGTAGTCGAGGCTTAGGGAAACGCTGCTTAGGCGGAAGGTCCTCGTCCTCAACGAGCGATTGATTGTTGTTATCACGCAATTTCGCAAGGAACCAAGTCTGCATGAGTCCGATCTGGTTGCCAACGTTCTGGACAGTGACAGGCTCGAACCTCGCAGGCTCTTCCATAAGTGTACCCGTTGTGGTAACATTGCTGGCGTCACGTTAGCATGTTCGCTGATACTCGGGTGGTTATATGCATACTTCGTATTTTGAGATTGGTAAGCGTTGTGCATCCTGTTTTGCAACAAGTGCAATGGGACGCTGAATGCCACACCAAATTCCTTGTCCAAACCAAGCTCTTTGAAGCCGAAAAAGTCTTCACCGATATCTTCCGCAAAATCGCCACCAACGAATTGTTCGCTGCCATCATTGAAAGCACCAGACCCATCGGCGCCAGCATTGTCAAGAGCTGGTCGAAGAAGTTCAGCGTAGTACGAACGCATTCGATCATGCATGCCAGCCAACTTGGTTCCAAGTCGTTCAACATCGTCTTTGACGTAGGTCTCCAGGGTTTCCAGGTCAACGCCATTAACCTGCAGCGAGTGCAGCACTGCTTCTTCTTCGGTGAATCTAGGGACCCAGTTCGTGGGCGGACCGTTCTCAGTAGGTACTGGAACTTCGGACCTCATCTTCGGCGTCTCGCGATACAATCCAAAGCTTGCGACGAGTTTCTGGAAGAAATCTCCCGCTATATCGGTGATGGCATCCAACGCTGAGGGTTGGAATTCTTCGAACCCAGCATGGTAGAAGATCTTGCCCACGCTACGTTGCAAGGCTGCACGGCAGACATAGGGTGCCATGACAGGGCCATCCTCGGATACAACAACTGGCTCGATATCAGCCTCGATGAAAGGCTTCGGGTCGTACTTCTGGAATTGGTTTTGATACATCTACAGATGTCAGTAAGGAACACGGGAGGCACGGCCCAGGATCGACATACCTGTGATTGTAACTGCATTTGCTTGACAATGCCGATCTTAGCACAAATTTTCCTAGTCTCCTGCATCTGACGCATGTTGGACTCTATTTTTCTTGCCAAAGCGCTGTCGGGCGAAGTGAATTGTCCACTGGGCAGAAGGCGCATGTATTCCTCATGTTGTTGAATGACATGTCCTTGAGAATCCTCGATCCATTGAAGACGTCCATCCAAGTCTGGGACAGTGCATACTGGGTCGTAGTAGTCTGGTACCTGACGTTCTTCTTCTCCCGCAATGCCTTCGGCTAAACTTTGAGTGGTGGTTGTGGGTTGTACACCGTCTTTGACATCTGCCAGAGATGTCGGAGCGCCCGAGACACCCTCCTCATTGGCCTGATTCCGGTGTCGCGCCCACCTCCTCATTCCCGCTCTGCTACGCAGAATGGCAGGCTCGTCTGGTTGGAGCTGGTCATCCCGAAACAAACGATGGCGTTCGGCTGCGATCGTAGCCCTATCTTTTTTGGTGACTTGTTTCCAGGTTTTGTACTCAAGATCGTCCAAATCAGCATCCTCTTCTGTGAATCCGCTGACCGAAGCACCAGTACCGTCGGCCTCGGATATATCCGCCTGGCTGCCATGCGTACCGCCACGCAGTAATCCATTAGGCCCAATTGGAGTTAGCGTACCCGGAGGCGGGGTCGCAAGTCCATTGACACTTCCCTCCATTTCTGAATCTGCACGTAGAAATTCATTCTTCAGATTCGAGACAGCATGATTCACGGTTGGCACCGTCGGTTTACTCTCGGGCCCTGGTGTGCCTTCTAGACCAGCTGGGGGTGCTTTCCTTGCTGCACCACTGCCTTTGCCACCTTTGCTCGGTGCTTTCCGGCCTCGAGACGCCATGATCGGCTCTTCATCTTCACTATCTTCAGCGCCATCTGCATCGGCGTCGCCATTGCGCATCCGGCGTTCTTCAGCCTCAACCTCGGCGCGATCGCGCACTGTGATGTCAGGAATCAAAGGCACGAGTTTTTCAGTCTCTTTCCGCATATAGAGAGCTTTCTTACGGAGAGGATGGTCAGAGGCCGAGTTGTACTTCAAGCAGTTCGCCCAGATGAGCATGAGGTCATCCACGAATTCTTTCTTTGATTTGTAAGCCAGCTGCTTCAGCTTCTTCATCATGGTTCCGATGTCCATAGGTTGTTTGATCACGTTGTAGTAATCGGGAGCTTCTCTCTTGTTCACGCGCTGCAGAAAGGGGTTCGCGTGTTCGACTGCCTTGAGCTCCATAATGACTTTCTCCATGCTCTCGTATAGCTCCTCTTGCCCGACCCGATCTTCATTGGCCCACTTGCTGCGATTCTTCCTAACTTCGCTTATCAAACTCCGTAGCTGGGTATCACTAGCCTTGACCTTGTCTCTTTCCGCATCTATACGTGCGATGAGATGCTTCAGCGTAAGACTAGAGGCTCCCAGATTGGTGTTGCTGAGCGTCCCATGCTGAGGAGCAGTGCTTGCGCCGGGCGCGGGAGTTGCAGCAGATTGGCCGGACATTTCTGTCTCAACCTGTCGGTCTAGCTCATCAAGTTTTTGTTGTTCCAACATCGCATCCCGGTCGCTTTCGAGAGTGTAGAACATCGTGTAGAAGCTGCGCTTCGCCGCTGCCTCCGCAGCCTCCTTATCTTGTTGGAGCTTCTTGCGCACATCGTCGACGGTCTTGGGCTGCTCGGCGTGGGCGATACCATTCGAGTCGATGTTCATTTTGCTTGACGGCGATGATATTCGAAGGCTTGGCGCATCGATGGCAGCAAAGCCGATGCCGTTCGGGGCGCTCTTTGCAAGGAGGGGCGAGGCGTGGGTATCGTCTTCTTCTTCGGGATCATCATCGTCGCCATAGTCATCTTCGTCAATTGTCCGGGCCGCTTTCTTCGGGGTCGCGGTCGGGCGCGCGTCATGTGCTGCGGGCGCATCTTCGCCAGTCGGGGGAACTGCATGAGCGGCCTCTCTATCATCGCCATCACGTATGTTATCGCCTCCTAATAGCGCGGTAAGGCGCGCCTCAGTGCGCAGATAGCGGTCCCGCCAGCGCGCGACCCGGGGGTCGTCTTCGGCTGCGGGCTCCAGCCCCTCTGCGAGGTTGTTATTGTTGGAGCCGTTGGACATGGCCTCATCGCTCAATGAAGCATTGGGCGTACGCAAGCGGGAAGCGTTCGGTGGAGGGCGTGCATAGTTCTGGCGGTCGCGCAATGATGAGTGTAGAGACATGGGGTGTTGGCTGTGGGGGAGGAGCTCGAGTCTTGGCAGAGCGACGGGTCTCTTAGGATGGCCGCGACCGTCGCCGCGCTGCGACCTCGTACAGATGTCGCGGCGAGGTAAAAGTGAGCATGTGAGAAGATCGGCTGTATGCGAGATGGTTGCCGATGACTCTGAGATGGAATATGGCGTTGGGCGTTGGCCTGCTGAGCCGCGGTGTCTGCTCAGTCGTGTCGCGTTGCGGAGCAGGTCGCAGTGGAGGACTCCTGCCTCGTTCAAATTAGGTTGGCGCTATTTCCAAAACGGTTGGTTCAAGCCCCAGGCGCAGCCCGCTCCACGAGCAATGAACACCGCGCTATCAGTCCTCCAGGGCTTTACCAATTTGCAAACCTTGTTACACGCAACCCAATGACTGTCTAAAGAGAACCTATGCTTGCAATAATCCACGCAGGGCCCCCGAGGGTTTTCCACGCCAACTTTTCTGCTCATGCCTGCGACATGTGGAGGTATACTGTTGGTAGTGTCCTACCTAGGTAAGTGCGCTAGTCCTTCTAACGGGATTGTCGTTGATTTGTGCATCTAGTATCATGTTCCTATGAAGAAGTTGACGAGCGTATAGGTCATGCATTATAAATGTAAGCCATAGCTTGATAAACTTGTCTTACGGAGTCGAACCTCACTTCTTCAGAGCAGCAATGCATCCTACCAAGCTCCAGATATACTCGTCTTGGCAACGGAACATGGCATTAAAGATTGTACTAAATTTCCATTCTTACACGAAAATTGGACCGGTTTTGTGCTTGAAAAAATTGGTTGAATATCTGGCCACTCTTCACGTAGACCCTTCGTGCGACACAAATACACCGCACGTTCTCCTTTATCGTCCTTAACGGCCTGAACAGAGTATGCGACAACCAGCACAAGTGATAATAACACACCGCACGAATTCACCTAATTTCAACGTCCAAATTGTGAAGATTGCATCCTTGACAAGAATATACGGATGCAAACAGGTAGTAGGAGCTCCTCGAATATCGGATCGGTGTTCCCTGCTCCTTCAGTATTGTAGTGACTAGGTACCTTAGGTAAGAATGTAGTAGAAGTTAAGCAAAGCAATTCCAGTGAGTAGCGTGCGTTTCGATAGTCTAAATCTACGCTTACTCCTTCTGCTTTTTCACGTACATGTGTCTCAAGGCGGCTCCACGCACACAGTACCGCAGGTACAAGTGTACCCAAATGAGATAGAATGCAGTGACAGGACAGGTCGTTAGCCGCGCCAGGTACTTGGGTCCTGGGTTCTAAGGAAAAGCCCGCAACAACAGTACATGCTAATACAGGCTACTTTAACAGAACACGATCCTAGTGTTACGTGATGGATCATGTTACCTTAGGAAAATACAATACGTTCGCGGTTTATTAAGAAAAGGCGACGTGAGTACGGAGGAAAAAATATGAAGATGCGGGCGTCAATGTTAGGTAGGATTACAGAAAGTGGTATTGTAATCGTATTTATGGTGTAAATTACACTTTAGTTAATATCTGCTTAAGAGCCCACTAGGGTAATTACACTATAATCTATAAGAAAAACTCTCAGTCGTGAATATAAGGAAAGGCTTCTTAGAGTCGCAGCGGGAGGAAGCGAACAATTCCTGTATTACGGCAAAAAGCCGCTCCTCTGCGCGATCAACACCGAAAACGCTAGGAAGCGAATGCGATAAGGCAAATTTAATTTGACCGAGTCAACCGTTTTAACCATCCGCCCGTTGATCGACACCCCATTGATCGCTTCGCCGTCCCCACGGCGAAGTGAACCCTGCATATGAAACCAGAACCCAGACCGGTCACGTAAGCCTCCAACATCGTATCCAGAGCGCCGAGCTCCACGTCACAACCTACGCAGGCCATTCCACCCTCTACGAACGCCACTATACTATGCTTATTCTAGTCCGGTAGCGAGATTTTAATTCCAAACAATAATGATGCGGATCCGAAAGCCCTTTGCAGGTACGTGCATGCCGTCATAGGTGACCGCGCTGCGCTGTCCGCCTGATCGCTCCACGATCAAGACCAACGCGCATACAAGCAGTACCAGAACTCCTCAATACATTGGAGAGCTACTCACAAAATAATCTACACGCGATGCTCTACCGACCGTGCACGACGGAGGGACCGGACGAAGCTCACAACGGCAGCACGGCACAACTAACACCCCACCAGGAGCCTTCGCAGCCCTAATCCTTATCTCTGCCGCCGGTGGCTTTGCGCCGCCCGAATACAATGCCCTGCCGACTTACAAACAGTCCGACAAAGCGCTGCACTTCATCGCCTTCTTCCTGCTGACGCTGACGTTCTATTGGATCCTGGAGACATCGCGTCGGAAGGTATTGCAACTCACATTTACAGTAGTCACGCTTGGGCTTGGGGTCGCAAGCGAGGTTGTGCAAGGACTGCTACCGGTAAGCACGCCCGAGGGTTGCAATGCGGATGCGCAAAGATATGTCGCCCAGGGAGGTACGAGACTGACGACGGCAGATCGACCGCTTGTTCGACTACTTCGATATTGTCGCGAATGTATTGGGTTCTCTGAGCGCACTTGCGCTTTGCAACTGGTACCATAAGCGCATGCTTGAACGAAAGAGGGCTGCGCGGGGCTATGGAGCTGTTGCAAGCGACGAGCACGAAGCGGATATTGAGCTTGGCGAGTCCCACATCGAGGAGGGGCAGGAGTCTGGCGTTGTCAGGCCAGATGTGGAGAGAGAGCTGGACAACTGGGATGAGAATGCGGAAGACTGGGACACGACGGAGTCGGGTGAGGCTCTCAATGGACAGGCCGAGGGAGGTGATTTAGGCGACAGCAAGAAGCGGAACGATTAAGCGAAAAATAGATGCGGAGGCTGCTGTATGATTTGAACGATCACATCTTTGCCGGATAGGTTGTTTCCCAATACTACCGAGCAGGAACGAGGCACAGTTGTATGCCAGGCCATCGTAGGCGCAGTCAACCTTTTAGTTGGACAAGAACCGCATAGCGTAATCGCGAGGCATAGTAAAGGAGTGTTGTGCAAGTCACATGTGAACCATTAGAGTGAAGCTGGCGCAGGTAGTATCGGATACTCGTTTTACAAGCTTGTAGCTAGCCCTCGGTGCTCTCGCGACCCGTCGCAGCAAGCTCTTGCTCATCAATGATCATATTGGCCTGCCTATCCTCCATTCATGCATGTTTTCCAGCATGAGACCCGTTGAACCGTACCATACGCCATGAGTTCATCATCAGACCCTCGAGCTCGTTCTTTTCGTCCGTTTACGCGGAAGGCTGCTTGGGAGCAGCCTGGTTGGGGTTGACCTTCTTCCCATCCTTGTTGTACCTAACACGCGGCGGGGGCGCACGGTTGCGGCGACCCTCCCTTGAGCGGACACTACATTTGCATTAGAATTGTCCGGTGGGTCGCGATTCGTTCTTCAATCGTGACATACCGGACGATCTTTCCATGGATGGCGCAGGAGACGCAGTACTGGAGCTTCAAGTACATTTTGGGGACAGTGTACTCGGGGAAAACGGAGGCATCGGAGATATCACCTGCACATGAGGTCAGCCCTCACTCCTCCCAGCCGCAATTCTATTGCTGGTGTGCGAAGCGGTAGCGACGACATACGGATGGCGGCGGACTCGACCATGTTCCTGATGGTGAACCTCTTGATTGCCTTGTCCTTGGGGGTGCATCGAGAGCAGTTGGAGCAACGGATGGGCTTGACGTGGCCGCGGCCCTTCTTGTTGCGACCGCTGCGCGCTGTTAGTCCTGTACGGCCGCGGGAGAGTGGTTCTCAAGCTATGCGTACTTGGATGCTCGCTTCTTGACCATGGTGGGCTGATTCTACGATATGTTAACCCAAGCCCTACTCTAGTCGGTGGAGAAAGATTGCGAACCAGATATGTAGGATCTAGGACTCAGCGGGGTGGGTTGTCGAGGTGGTGTCGTTGCGGGCGGCGTTGTTGCGAGTGCCAGAATGAGTGTGGGCGTAAGCGAGACCAGCTCTGCCGAGATTTATCCGAATCTAATCTTATCTCTTGGCTCTTACCTGCAAACTTCCGGTTGAACTAAATCTGCGTGGCGTGGAAAGCAGTTAAGCTGACAGGTCCACCGTGTCCGGGTATAGTACGTTCACGTTCTTACACTGCCAAAACACCGGCTATCACTATTGGTTCGAGGCAGGTGTTATCGCGCTTGTCCTGTGATGACCCCCAGCGGAACGGCACTTGGCCCGAGCGAGCGTGGTTTTGTTTATTGGTTACTAGGGTCTCGCCTTCTTCTGTCCCTGTCAACTCCCCATCAGAAACACTCTTACTGGCTCTAACATCTGTTCATCGACTGACCGATAGCGAGGCCCGCTCAGTCTTCATCGACTCGCAACCATGTCTTCTACCGGCACCTTCAGAGGCACCCCTAAGAACCGTCCGAACAGCCAGCATCAGGCCCCGTTCGCCAACAGTCCGTCCGGTATCCCTCGTCCCGCCCTCGATCACCACATTTCCCAGAGCGATGCAGGAACGTCTACGCTCAGCGCCAGTCGGGCGAAACAGTCGAAGAGGGATGAGGTATGTGTAGCAGACTTTCTACAATAAGGAGTATAGAACTAGTCCTGACAGCGACAACAGGCTATTCGCCGCAAGATCGAGGGAGATCTGAACAAGAAGAAGAACCTTGGCGGTCGCGTTCGCCAGTCGAAGAAAGCACCTCCGGGGACAGTCCTCGCTCTGAAGCCGAGCCCGGCCCTGCAGATCAAGCCGAACACGACCGTCGCTGAAGCCGCTCAGCTCATGGCAGCCAAGAGGGAAGATTGCGTCCTGGTTACAGATGATGATGATCGCATTGCCGGTATCTTCACTGCCAAAGACTTAGCTTTCCGTGTTGTCGGTGCTGGGATCAAAGCTCAGAGCATCACTATCGAAGAGATCATGACTAAGAATCCTCTCTGCGCAAAGACGGACACAAGTGCCACTGATGCTTTGGATCTTATGGTACGGAAAGGCTTCCGCCACCTGCCTGTTATGGATGAAAATCACGACATTTCTGGCATTCTGGATATTACAAAGTGCTTCTACGATGCCATGGAGAAGCTTGAGCGCGCTTACAGCTCGTCTCGAAAGCTATATGATGCTTTGGAGGGCGTGCAGGCGGAAATGGGCTCAAGTCAACCGCAGCAGATTATTCAGTATGTGGAGGCTATTCGACAGAAGATGTCCGGTCCGACACTCGAGTCGGTCTTGAACGGACTGCCACCGACTACCGTTTCGGTGCGAACATCTGTCAAAGAGGCTGCAGCTTTGATGAAGGAGAACCATACGACTGCCGTCCTGGTTCAAGATCAGGGGCAGATTACTGGTATCTTTACCAGTAAAGATGTTGTCCTACGTGTCATCGCCGCTGGGCTTGACCCTGCAACTTGCAGTGTCGTGCGTGTCATGACCCCGCATCCCGACTTTGCACCCATGGACATGAGCATTCAAGCAGCGCTCCGAAAGATGCACGATGGACACTACTTGAATCTGCCTGTTATGAGCGATGCTGGAGAAATCGTTGGTATGGTCGACGTCTTGAAGTTGACTTACGCTACCCTTGATCAAGTGAGTCTAAGGATCCGCGTTCGCATTGATAATCTAACATGAGCAGATCAACAACATCAGCACCACGGATGGCGAAGGCCCAGCCTGGAACAAGTTTTGGCTGTCTCTGGACAACGAGACGGAGTCGATGATGTCAGGTGAAGGACGAAGCCACGTCATGCCTGGTACTCCTGACCATCGCTCAATGATGTCTCATGACATGCATCGTCCTCACGTAATGGATCGAGGGGACAGTGTCCTTCCAAACGACTCTGCCTCGCACGTTGGGAACTCCCCCGACGCTTCTGTTTTGGGTGGCGCACCAGCAACACCGCTGGAAGACACGCCTTTCGCCTTCAAGTTCAAGGCTCCGAGCGGTCGCGTCCATCGTCTGCAAGTTGTAGCCTCTGCCGGCATTGAGGAACTTATTTCGAGCGTCGCTGCAAAACTTGGATCAGAGGACATCGAGGCCCTGGGTGGTGTTCCAACTTTCGAGAATGGGAAGATTTCTAAGTCCGGTTTTGCCCTTAGCTATCTGGACAACGAGGGCGACACTGTATCGATCACCACCAATGAGGACCTTGTTGAGGCTATCAGTCTCTCTCGTCTTGCATGTCGAGACAAGGTGGATTTGTTCGTTCACGATCCCAAGGACCCGCCGCTACCGGCCACCGTCGAGCCTCAACCTGCTTTGGCCAAACCAGTTACACCTCCCGAGTCCGTCTTGCGAGAGCGCAAGCAGGTCTTCGACGATGACGAGGAAGAGCAGCCGCGCACGAAGTCCCGCAGTCAGTCTCAGGCCGCCAAGCAGGAAGTTCCAGAACTCATCGCTGGTGTACCTAACGAGTTCCTACTCCCTGGTGCTATTGCTACCCTCGCTGTTGTGATTGTCGCTGTGTTCGCGCTTGGTAGGGCTTCGAACCGGTAGAGGCATTTGGGTAGACCATGTTTGCTATTCGGTCATTGCATTGGTTTTCTTGGTTTTGATATCCCTAGGTGCATGATTCTGTGTAGTAGCTCTGTACTCTCGGTATAGGTAGTGTGTAAGGGTACATTGTAATGATTGTTGATTTCTTTCGATGTGTACATCAATTGGCACCGTGGTCGTGTACCCTTCTTTCGGTGTTTCTTACGCGTTACAACACTCCTCGAGAAATATTCGTTCGAACCTACTGTTGCACTGCGACTTAATCTGCCTCACATTTGGGGGAGAAAGAACCCGGGTTATATATGCCTGTTCCCCGCGAGCCTAAACTGTATGACAGGGAGCAGGATTATCATATTTATCTAGCCCCCTAGTAATAACTATATATATATACATATTTGGTCTTTTTATTCTGTACCCTTTTTAGTCTAGTTTGAACCTGCCTTTTTTTTAGTATACTAAGTATAATGATATATATATACCTTTTTTTTTTAAAAAAAAAAAATCCCTTTAATTCACTCGCCTCTAGTTACTATAGTTATATCCCTTAGTTTTTTTTTTTTTTTTTTTTTTTTTTTTTTTTTTTTTTTTTTTTTTTTTTTTTTTTATTTTTTTTTTTTTTTTTTTTTTTTTTTTTTTTTTTTTTTTTTTTTTTTTTTTTTTTTTTTTTTTTTTTTTTTTTTTTTTTTTTTTTTTTTTTTTTTTTTAAAAAAAGTCTTTTATATTAAGGCTACTTAAGGCGGGGTAGCATAGTAGGTATATACCTAAAAATACTAAAATTTCTTAAATTTTTAAGGTCTTCTTATATATTAGGAGTTTAATTCTTTTTTTTATTATAGTATTCTTTAAACGCGCCTACTTTACTAGTAAAAAGTAAAATTTTTAAAAGTACAGAATACTGCTAAAGAATTAATATAAAACTATAGAAAAGCTAAAATTTTTATATAAAACGCGTTATATTTAGAGGTATTTTAAGCTAAATTACTATCTAATATTAGACGAGATAAAAATCTATTTCTAAATAGGCTTAGCGTAGCGAACTAGGCCTAATTAGGTAATAAATTAGTAGTTTAATATAATATTATTTAGTAATATAATCTAAAATATATATTAGTTAGTTACTTAAAGAGCCGGTTATTAGTTCGCTTAGAAGATAAAATATTTTTCTTAATTAGTTAGGTAGCCTTAATTAAAAGGCTTATTTTAAAAAAAAAAAAAAAAAAAAAAAGGCTACTTAACTATTTAAAAAAAGTATTTTATCTTCTAAATAAACTAGAATCGACTCTTTAACTTCTAACTAATATATATTTTAAGTTATATTACTAGATAAAGTTATATTACTAGATAAAGTTATATTAAATTACTAATCTATTAACTTAATTAGGCCTAGTTCGCCACGCTAAGCCTATTTAGAAATAGATTTTTACTTATTTAACTTTAAATAGTAATAGTCTAAAATACTTTTAAATAGTACATATTCTGTATAAGGGTTTTAGCTTTTTATAGTTTTATATTAATTTCTTAGTAGTACCCCGTACTTCTAAAAACTTTACTTTTTATTAATAAAGTAGGCGTATTTAAAAAATACTTATAATAAGAATAGGAATTAAGCCTTTAATATATAAATAATATAATATAAAGGCATACATATACTCCTTTTTTTTTCGAACTCCTTTTAGTCGCCCCGAGCCACCACAGCCACACTTTTTGTTCGATTAATATATAAGTATATAAATAATATTAAAATTTAATCTTTTTTAACACATTAAGTATAAAGGCATATATATACTCCTCCTTTTTTAAAACCCCTTTTGGTTGCCCTGAGCCACCACAGCCACACTATTTATTCGATTAATATATAAATATATATATTAAAATTTAATAAATTTATATATTTTTAGGCACTTACCTACTATACTACCCCACCCCTTTACTGAGTTAATATATTTATAGTCTATTTAAATAAGTATAGCTTATTTATATTCTTTTATTAATAAAATATAGCTAGTAAAATATATAACTAAATAAAATATTATACTTTATAGTAAAGAATATTTAGTAATTTTTTTTTAGTATTTAGTAATCTATTTTAGTATTTAGTAATCTATTTTAGTATTTAGTAATCTATTTTAGTATTTAGTAATCTATTTTAGTATTTAGTAATCTATTTTAGTATTTAGTAACTTTAAAAAAAATTTAGCTTATTAATTAGTAATCTAAAAAGTAAAATAGTTTCTTGCTTATTTAAAAATAGTTTTATATAAAAAATAGTTAGTTATCTTTTAACTTCCTCTAAGTAAAGGAAGGAGTAGCTAGAAATAGTAAGGAAAGGCTAAAAGTAAAAAAAAAGTACTCTTATATATATATTTGTATATTAATCGAACAAATAGTGTGGCTGTGGTGGCTTAGGGCAACTAAAAGGGATTTCAAAAAAGGAGGAGTATATGCATGCCTTTAGTACTCTTATATATATAATAGCGTCTAGTTATATAGTCTAAAAGGTATATTATATCTATTGTTAGTATTTAAATATAGTATATACTAGTTTATTAGGCGTAAGCTATTTTTTATTATATACTAACTATTTCTCTATTAATAGAAGCTGTCTTTCTATAGAAAACTATATAATTTTATATATAAAAAGGTAGTTAGTAAAATAATTTTTAAATATTTTATATATTATATTTTATAATTTAAGTATAAAGATATACAAGGGGGTAAAATAAAAAAGAGTTAATCTAAAAAGATACCTTCTTTAAAATAATATAACTTTTTAATTAGTAAGCCTAAAAATACGAAAAAAAAATATTATTTTAAAGGGAAAGACTAGCAGATTATATTTACCCTATTAGAGGCTACTTACTAGAGGGTTTAGAGGTAGTAAAAAATTAGTAAATATAAAAAATTTTTAATACCCTACTTTAAGTTAGTATAACTTTTTATTTAAGGTATGAAATTAGCTTATTATTATATATATAATAATAGATACTAGGTTTTATTAGTATCTTAAATATTTATATATATTTATATATTAATTATATAATTATATATAAAAGTCACTTTTTCACATTTTTAATAATAAACTAGTAAATAATAAATTACTAATATTTAGTATAGTAGCCTTTAGCTTCTATAACTACATTGTAACGGTTAAAAAGAAATATTATATAGTTATTAATAACTTCTTATAGTATATTATTTTACTCTTTTATAATAACTCTTTTAAAGGCGTTTATACTTTATAAACTAAATCCTACACCTAAATTAGCCTTTATATTATTATTTAGTTTAGATTTTAAATAACTTTATATATTTTCTATAGGGGCTAAATCAGGGCTATAGGCTAGGTAAGAATATAGTATAATTTTATTATTTTTAAACTAGTTTAAAACGTCTATTGTTTTGTAAATAGTAGCGTTATTTATTAAAATTACTAATATAAATTAATATTAATATTAAGTTTATAATTATAGTATATATATATTATTATATTAATAAAAATAGGGGTAAAAAAAGGGTATATAACTTACCACTTTTTATAGTCGGTTTAACTTTAGGTATAGGGACTTTATTTATATAGTCCTTACTAGTAGAAGTAGTAAAAGAATTAGGTATTTTAAGAAATACTAAATTACTTTTACCTTTTATCTAAATTGCACTCTAAACTTATAGTTTAAAGTCTTATCCTATAAAATAATTAATATAATTAATATTAAAAAACTAAAACTATAACTTAAAAATATATAAAATATTATATATTTTAATAAATTAAAAAATTAAAATAACTTACTTCGTAATTAGCTAACAGCCAGTTCTCTTCTAACTCTATTATTATCTCTTTTTTTATAATATTATTTATTTTGTTATCCCCTTTGTATTACTAACTTATTAGAAAACATAATCTATTTTAAAATTTATATTTTTAATATTTTTAATATTTTCTTTAGCGTATTTTAATTTTTTTTTAGTATTTTCTTAATTAATTAATAGTTTTTTTCGTATATTAATAGAGTAGTCTTCTTCTTTTAAAAAGGATTATAAAGTCGTTTTTATAATATTTAAACTATTATCTATTAATAGTCTTTTATTTTCTTTTTTAGGACTTCTAGTTAAGTTTCTATTAATAACTCTTTTATCTCTTAGAGTTAACTTTAAAACTCGGCCCTTTTTAATCTTTTTTATATTATAATTATTTTTTTCTTTATGTTTAATACGTTGTATAGTATAATAAACACTAGTAGGAGACTTTTTTAATACAGTAGTAATTAAACTAAGTAAATTATTTACTTTAAAAGAAATTAAACTTAATATTTAAGTTTTAAGAAATTTGGCTCTATTTTAAGGAAATAGGCGCTTAAGTCTATAAAAGTTAGAAGATATTATAATATACTATAATATTAATAATATATTACGTAAGCAGTAATTATATAAGTCTTAGTAAAATTTTTATAATTAATATAATTTTAGTATTAGATTACTAATATAGTTTAAAAATCTAGTTACGTGACCTATTCTAGGCCTAAAATAGTATAGTTAAAATTTTAGTTAAATATATTCACTAACTAAAAAGTTACAAGAAGCTAAAAAAGGGGTTAAAAAAATTGCTATGTTTAGGTAATTTTAGTTATTTACTTATACTTAGTAAGCAGTAATTAAAATGGTAATTAAAATCACCTTAATTTTCTCTTTAAAACGGTATTATTGGCGTCTAATTAGGATTGTTATTTAATGTTATATAAATTTTTAAAAAAAGATAACTTTTTGGATTAATCCGTTTTTATTTCACCCCCCTATATATATACTCCTTCTTTTTTAAAATCCGTTTTAGTTGCCCCGAGTTACTACAGCTATACTGTCTGCTCGTTTAGTATATATATATATATATATATATATACTAAAGAATATATTATATAATATTTTTTAAATATATACAAGTTAGATTAAATTAATAAATTTTTTATATTTAAAAAATTTTTTTATTAATTAGTATACATCGTAAGCTTTATAAAGCTGCGGTATTATATAATAGTAAAAACTTAATAAATACTAAATAGTTTATATAATTATATATATGTAGTATAAATTTTAAACTTTTAAAAGTTTTACTCTATTCTTTTAGTAAGGCTTATAATACTTTATTAAATATAGTAATACTTTACTTATATTTTAAATAAATATTTATAAATTAGTAACTACTTATATATATATATTTATATATTAATCGAACAAATAGTGTGGCTGTGGTAGCTTGGGGCGACTAAAAGGGGTTTTAAAAAAGGAGGAGTATGTATATACCTTTATACTCAATGTGTCGAAAAAGTAACTACTTATAATAATATATAAGATAGTTAGTTAACTTTATTACTAAGTATATAAACTCTAAAACTAATAGAGTTAGTAAATAGTTATTTAGTACTTATAATAAAATATTTAAATTTTAAAATAAGTTTAGCTATTTTCGCATCAGCCAGCGCTACTAATTCTAGGTCTTTAAATTTTATTCCCTCCGCTATTAACAGCGTTATAATTTTATTAATTTTATTACTATATATTATATTACTATTTATTTTATTACTATTTATTTTATTATTTAGAATTTTTCGGTATTAATAAATACTTAATTTAAAAAACTAGGCAATTACGCTATATACGGGATACTTAGTAGTATTAAAAAGAACTTTTTATTAATTACTCTATAAGTAAATACGGTGGAGATAGCTTATATATTTAAAGTTATATTAAAATTAATTTAGATAAGTATAGTATCCGCTAAAATAAAAGTAAAAGAAGTAGAAACTTTAAAGAATACTTTAGTAAGTATCTTTTTAATAAATATTTAACTGTACTATTAACTAAAAGATAGAGGAAAGATATATAGGCAGTTGTAGGTACTCCTACTTATATATCTTTTCTACTAAATATAGTATCTATACTAAACTATTTTACTTTTTTAACTTAATATTTTTTAGGGGGGGGAGGACTAATCGCGCTAGTATATTAGTATAAGACACTATACCTTTTTTAATCTAGCCTTACCTAACTTTTTTAAATATATTAAGTATAATAATATATATATACTTTTTTTTAAATCCTCTTTTATTTATTCTAAGCTACTGCAGCTACAATTTTTATTTAATAAATATATAAATATATATATATTAGCTATTTTATACTTTATACTATATTATTATATACTTAAAGTACTCTACCGTATTATATCTTTATAAGTCTTTTTTATTTCTAAAATATTTATTATTATACTAATCTTAGCTAATTTACTGTCTATTATACTAACTACTTATAGTAGTAGAAATACTTTAAATTAAAATAAAGTTTAAAATTAAGTATAACTATCTGTCTATATATTATTTATTAATAAATTCTACACTAATTTACGTATACGTAAATAATTAATAAAAAATAGTCTTATTAAGCGTATTATCCTTTCTTACTTTATAAATCTCTTTAGTATATTATTTTATATAAATAAATTTTAAAGTAATAGAATAAAAGTTATATAGAAAAAAGTAATTAATAAAAAATAGCTAAAAGATCTAACGTTATTAAAAGAGCTAATAGTAAACTTAAAGTAATTATATATTTATATACTAATTGAATAAATAGTGTGGCTGTAGTGGCTCGGGACGACTAAAAGGGGTTTTAAAAAAGGAGGAGTATGTGTATACCTTTATATAAAGTAATTATAATTTTAGACTTAAACTAATAAAATAAAATAGATCTATTAGTATACTTATAAAATTTAAAATAAAAAAAAACTCAAATATTATAAACTCTAGAATAGCCTACGAGAGTATATAGATTAAGTAAGTATATATTTTTATCTTTATTTAGTAGATATTACTAACTAAATAATAAGTATTATTTTCTTTTTCCTTATAAGCGGCGTAGATACTAATAATAGTAAATATAACTTTTTTTTTATCTTATAAGGCTAAGCAAGCTAGATATATATATAACTTATTTTAAATAAGTCTTTATAGTATTACTGTATTATTTTAGCAAAATATATAATAGGTAATATAAATGCTTAGTATATAATTTAAATAAATCTTATTCTAAATTGTGTAATAAGTCTATAATAACGTTATTAATTTATAGACTATTAGTAGACAAGGTAAAGTATAATATAAAATAGTAATTTAAAAAAATAAATAAACCTTTTATACTTATACTTAGGAGTAAAATTTTTTTTTAAGTTTTATATTAGCTTAATTACTATATCTAGGAACTGGTAATAATATTAATATTTGTATATTTATATATTTATTAAATTAAAGGGTGTGGCTGTGGTGGCTGTGTAGGCGACTAAAAAGGGTTTTAAAAAAGGAGATTAATATTAATTAATTATCTATTAAAGCTAGTAATTTACTATATATATATATATATTTATATATTAATTAAATAAAAGAATATAGCTGTAGTAGCTATATAGGCAATTAAAAGGGGTTTTAAAAAAGGAGGAGTATATATATACCTTTATATATATTATATATATTTATATATTAATCGAATAAATAGTATAGCTATAGTGGCTTAGGGCAACTAAAAGAGATTTTAAAAAAGGAGAAGTATATATATATCTTTGTACTTAATATGTTACAAAAGCCAAGTAAAATAATACTAAAATAAGTATAGCGCCTTATATTAGCGCGTTTAGCATATCCCCCTAACAAAATATTAAGTTAAAAAATTTTAGTATAAAAAGTCTAATACTAATACTATATTCTTTTTTAAAGGAGAGATATATAGGGTGCCGTCTATATATCTCTCCTTTATCTTCTTTTATAGTTAATATAGCTAAACGTTTATTTAATAAAGGAAATATACTTACTAAAATATTATTCTTTAAAATATTATTTTGTAAAGCCTTTTTTACTTTTATTTTAGCAGATACTGTACTCGTTTATATTAAGTTTAATATTATAATTTTAAATATATAAGCTATCCCTACCGTATTCTACTTATAGAGTAATTAATAAAAAGTTCTTTTTAATACTACTAAGTATCCCGTATATAGCGTAATTGTCTAGTTTTTTAAATTAAGTATTTATTAATACTAAGAAATTATAGACAATAAAGTATATAGTAATAAAATAGATAGTAACTAAATAAATAAAATTATAATACTATTAATAATAAAAGTAATTAAATTTAAAGAGCTAGAATTAGTTACGCTAGCCTACGCGAAAATAATAATAATAGTAAAACTAGTAAACGTAGTACTATACTAGTTATAAAAGATAAAAGAAAAATAGTACGTTAATATAGCGTTTATAATAGAGATACGTAGTTTAGGGTATAAGGTATAGCTATATAAAGTACTACTAAGCGTACTAGTAGCAAAGGTAAAGACATTCTAAAAAATACTAATTAATATTTAAAAGTATTAGGGGGGCCTATGTATAGTTTTTTTAGTACGTAAGCTAGGTAGATAGGCTAGTAGATAGACGTACTTAGTATTATATTCTCGTTATAGATAAAACAGGAGATCTAATTATAAATAAAAAAAAATTATTAACTATTATTAAATACTATACTATCTATATATATATAGGTGGAGCGAAAAGTAATACACATAAATATAACTTTTATTTTATAAAAATAAAGTTAAAATAGTAACTAATAGGTTATAATAGTAGTTATTGGCCTTATTTTTATACTTAATATATTAAAAAAGTTAAATAAAGTAATATTAAAAAAAGGTATAGTGCTGCGCTAATTACTAACGTCTTTATATACTTAGCGCACTCTCCTAAAAATAATATTTAATTATCCACTACTTATACAAGTTAAAGAACGTAAAAATATATTATAATATATATAAGCTGGATAACTATTATAGTAAACTATTAATTACTTTTTTAATTTTATTATTATAAAATAAAATAGAGATTATATTTATTTATATTATTTTTTACTTCACCTATATATAGTTAGTATAGCGTTTAATAATAGTTAATATTTATATTTATAATTATAAATCCTTTTTTATCTATAAAGATAATTATAATACTACGTATACCGATTTACCTATTTAGCCTACGTAAACGTACTAAAAAAAATATCTAATATCTATTACCTATATATATAGGCCCCTCTAAAACTTTTAAATATTAACTAATTTTAGTATTTCTATATTCTTTACTTATTACTTATTACCCTACGGGCTCTAAGCTTTAAGCTTAAAATATTTTTACTTTTACTACTAGCACCCCTAATAGGGTGGTATATTGGATTGGGGTTAGGTTAGAGTTAGGTTGCCCTACCTAACTCTGGGTCACTAAATAAATTACGTAATATATAACCTATAAAGCTAAAAATAGCTTTATATATAGATATAGTACTTTATCTATAGTATATTAAATTTTTACATTTATAGCTCTTATATTAGACAAGTTATTTAAGTTTAAAAAAGTAATATTATGTTTAAAAGTTTAAAAACCTATATTTTAATTAAACTAACTTACGTAATATAAGAGCTACTAATCTCCAAGTTTAATATACTATAGAAATAATACTAGGTTTATATATAAAAATATTTTCAGCTTTATAGGTTATAAATTACGTAATTTATTTAGTAATCCAGAGAGTAACCTATAACTAACCTATACGTTAGGTTAGTTATAGGTTACTCTCTAGGTTACTAAATATTTTAGCTGATATATAACTTATAATAATAAAAATTATATAATTAAATAGCTACGTTTTAGTCTATTTCTATAGGGCTGCGTTTTATTATATTTTATTATATATTAAGCAAGTTATTTTAGTTAAAAGAAAGTTTATTTATTTTTAAAAGTATATTACTTTTTTAAACCTTTATAACTTATCTAATATAAAAGCTATATATATTTATATATTAATTAAACAAAAGGGTGTGGCTGTGGTGACTGTGTAGGTGACTAAAAGGGGTTTTAAAAAAGGAGGAGTATGTGTATACCTTTATATAAAAGCTATAAATCTAGAACTTTAATATACTATAGAAAAAATACTAAATTTATATATAATACTATTTGTTAACTATATAGGTTATAAATTACGTAATTTATTTAGTAAACCAGAGTTGGGTTAAGATATCTAACTCTAACCTATTTAACTAGCGTAACCCCTAATAGTACTCTACGCAGCTATACTATAGACTTTAAATTATATATCTTTATTATAAACCCTATATTAATACGCTGTTTTTTTTTATTTTATAGCTAATATAGTATCGCGTTTACTAGTTTTACTATTACTACTACTTTTACGTAGATTAGCGCTACTAATTTTAAGTTTTTAAATTTTATTACCTCTGCTATTAATAGTATTATAATTTTATTTATTTTATTACTACCTATCTTATTACTACTTACCTAATTACTATTTATCTTATTACCGTACGCCTGATTATCTAGGATTTTCTAGTATTAATAAATACTTAACTTAAAAAAACTTAGTAATTACGTTGTATATAATAGTATACTTCTTTTTCGACACATTAAGTATAAAGGTATATACATACTCCTCCTTTTTTAAAACCCCTTTTAGTCGCCTACACAGCCACTACAGCTACACCCTTTTATTTAATTAATATATAAATATAAAACTAATAAAGGCATGTATATACTCCTCCTTTTTTAAAATCCCTTTTAGTCGCCCTGAGTAACCACAGCCACACTATTTGTTCGATTAATATATAAATATTTAAATATAATATATATATATATATAATAGTATACTTAGTATTAAAAAGAATTTTTTATTATTAAATTTTATTATTCTATAAGTAGGATATAGTAAGAATAGCTTATATATTTAGTATTATAGGCGTATTAAAATTATTTTAAATAAGTATAGTATCTACTAAAATAAAAATAAAAAGAGTAAAAAAACCTTAAAAAAATATTTTAAATAATAATATTTTAGAAAGTATTTTTTTTTAATAAACGTTTAACTATATTATTACTAACTATAAAATAGAGGAGAGATATATAGATAGTAGTAGCTATTACTACTTATATATCTCTTTTACTAAATATAGTATCTATACTAAACTTTTTAACTTTTTTAACTTAATATTTTTTTAAGGAGGCGTACTAAGTACGCTAGTATACTAGCGTAATACTATTTCTTTTTTAATCTAGCTTTATCTAACTTTTTTAATATATTAAGTATAAAGGTATATATATATTACTCCTGTTTTAAACCCCTTTTAGTTTTTCTAAGCTGCTACAGTTACACTTTTTATTCGATTAATATATAAATATATATATATATATATATATAATAGAAAATTCTACGTAATAGTAAAAGTACTTAAATACTAAAAAATTTATATATATATAGCTATATAATTCTTAAAATCTCTATAGATTAGAGAAATCTATTACGTTTTATTACTGCTAAGAAATTAATACTATAGTAAGCTTAATAGTTAAAAATACTAAAATAATATAAATTTAAAATTATCTATACTTTAGGAAAAAATAATGGAGGAGTAGATACGCCTAACTAATATAATAATTTTATAAGTAATAAGGTAATTATTAAGACTTTTAATAAAACTTAACTAACTATTAGTTATTACTAGAGACGTTCTAAAGGAATACTAAAAAATAATTATTTAGGAATATTATAATAATTTACTCTATAAATATTTAGGATTTAAAGTAATAGTAAAAGTAATTTAATAAAGTTATAACGTTTCTAATATAAAAGAAAAAGTAGAAAAATATATTTTTACGTATATAAACTACTAAAAAACAATATATAATATGTTTTACGTATAAGGAAATATAAGCTATTAGACTACTAAATATACTATAAAAAGATATTATTATAAACTTTATTACTAAACTACTAGTATTTAGGAACTTAGTAATAAAAATTAAGTATAATATAATACTTAATATTATAAATAAATTAATAAAATATATTAAAATAATACTTTATAAAAAAGACTACTAAGGAGTCTAATTAGGATTTTTGATTTTTAATAAACTTATATAATACGAAAAGATATGTAAAATAAATATTAATAATAAATATAAACTATTTATATCTTACTATTAGATAATTTTAATAATACTAATTAGAAAAAAATAAAAAGTATTAATAGTTTACTACTTATAGATAGATATATAAATAAAATAAATAAACTAAACTATAAAAATATACTTACGTATATATTATTATAAGTAAAAAAGTAATTAGGTTTTACTACTGCTACCAGTATAAATAGTATATAATAATAAAATATTAGTATTTATAATACTTTTTCGACACTAAGTATAAAGGTATACACATACTTCTTCTTTTTTAAAATCCCTTTTAGTCACCCCGAGCCACCACAGCCACACCCTTTTGTTCGATTAATATATAAATATATACCATTTTACGCTAACTATAAAATATATTTATATCTTTTTAACTAAATATTTTCTATAACTATTAATATTAAACAAGCTAAAAAAACTATAAATAATATAATAATAATATACGACTTACTATTAAAAAACTTTAAAAAGACTTAATAATAATTTATTATTTATATTAACTAGTAACGAAAAAAGTACCTTAGCTAAAAAAAAAAAGGTATAAAATATATTTAGTTATAAAAAATCTTTAAATAAAAAAAATCTTTAAATAAAAAAAATCTTTAAATAAAAAAAATCTTTAAATAAAAAAAATCTTTAAATAAAAAAAATCTTTAAATAAAAAAAATCTTTAAATAAAAAAAATCTTTAAATAAAAAAAATCTTTAAATAAAAAAAATATATTTCTTTACGTTTATCTATAGGAGCTGTATTAACTTTATATACGCTACGTTCTTACTTAATATAAATAAATAAAAACAGAAGCTCTATAACTAGGGCCTATTAAATATAAAATTTTTTAAATTTTATAGCTAGTAGAGCGATAACTTAACTAATAACTTATTAGACTATAGTAATAATAATAGCGCGTAGGTAAAACTATAAGTAAAACTATAGGCTATATATAGCGTATTTAAATTATATTTCTCTTTTTTTTACGCTATATAATACCTTCTAAAATATCTTTTTTTTCTTCTTCTTTTTTTTTAGATTATTATAGCTAAGAGGATTTTAAAGCCCGCTTTTAGGTGCCTAATAATTACAACTACTAACCCTAGCTAAAAATTAATAGTAATCTTAACTTTTACTAAGAATCTAGACAACTAGTAAAGTTATATTAAAAACTACTTAAAACGTTACTATAAGCTTATAAAAAAGACTAGTCTAGAACTGTTTTTTTTTTAGTATTTTTAGTTTTAGATTAGTTACCGTATAGCTCTTTATCCTTAAATATAAAATAATTCTTAACCTTAATAATAATTCTAAAAATAGTTTATTTTTATATAATAATATAATAGAGCTAGTAAAATAGTAACTTAAAAGAGCTAAAGGCTTACTAAGCAGGGTAGAGGGCGAGGTAGAGGGCAAGATAAAGGGTAATATACGCTTAAAAATAGGTAAAGAGGAGTTTTTTAGAGTAGTATAAAAAAAATAAATAAAACTCTAAAAAAAAAACCTTTTAAAAGTAGTTAAAATTATTTACGCGTACGCGTAGGAGCAGAATAAGTAGTAAATAATAAAAAAAGAGTACGCTATAGCGCTGTAAGGTAGTTATAGAAGCTTATTATTAAAAAAGTTAGTAGTTATCTTAAAAGGACTAAGAGGCCCTATAGGGGAGGCATTATTTTAATACTTTAATTACTATCTATCTAAAAAGGTTGTAGGTTATTAACACTAGTAGAAAAGTTGTTATAGTTACTACGTAAGAAGCTTATTAAAATAAGTTAGCGTCGATTATATTATACAGTAAAAGTTTAAATAGCTAGCCTAAAGTCGCGTAATATTACGGTAATAACCCTAGAAAAGGAGATAAAAAAAATATATATATAAAATTAAATTACATTATTAGAGAGCGATGTTTAGAAAAACTAATTAAAAAAGTTACCTTTTTTTAAAATAATATAAAGTTTTAGTTATAAGGCCTAAAAATACGAAAATAATACTATTTTAAAGAAAAAAAACTAGCTTATTTTATTTACCCTATTAGGAGCTACTTACTCTAGGGTTTAGAGGTGGTAAAAAATTAGTAAATATAGAAAATTTTTAGGACTCTACTTTAGACTATTATAACTTTTTATTTAAGGTATAAAATTTACTTATTTTTATATATATTGTAATTGTATTTATAATATATAAGTTTATAAAATATTATTATATATTTATATATTAAGTATATAATTATATATAACAGTCGCTTTTTAAAATTTTTAATAATAAACTAGTAAATAATAAATTACTAATACTTAGTATAGTAGCCTTTAGTTTCTATAACTGCCTTATAATAGTTAGGAAGGAATAAAATATAGTTATTAATAACTTCTTATAGTATATTATTCTACTCCTTTCTAATAGCTCTTTTAAATAACTTTATACATTATAAACTTAATCCTATACCTAAATTAGCTTTTTTATTTTTATTTAGTCTATATTTTAAATAACTCTATATATTTTCTATAGGGGCTAAATCAGAGCTATAGGCTAGGTAAGAAAAAAGTCTAATTTTATTATTTTTAAACTAGTTTAAAACATTCGTTATTTTATAAATAGAATTATTATATTATTAAAATTACTAACCTAAGTTAATATTAATATAAAGATTATAATTATAAGATAATATATATTTGTATACTAATTAAATAAAAAGTGTAGTTGTGGTGGCTCGGGGCGACCAAAAGGGGTTTTAAAAAAGGAGGAGTATATATATGCCTTTATACTTAATGTGTCGAAAAAGTTATAAGATAATATAATAATATATATATATTATTATATTAAAAAAAGGACTAAAAAATCCATTAAGTTACTTGCCCCTTTTTATATTTAGTTTAACTTCGGATATAAAGACTTTATTTATATAATCTTTACTAGTATAAGAAATAAAAGAATTTAGTATTTTAATAAATACTAAGTTACTACTATCTTTAAACTAAATAGTACTCTAAACTTATAATATTATATTATTACCTATAAAATAATTAATATAATTAATATTAAAGAAATAAAACTATAATATAAAAATATATAAAAAGTAATATAATTAAATATATTAAAAATTTAAAATAACTTACTTTGTATTTTTTTAACCTAGCCTTACCTAACTTTTTCAACACATTAAGTATAAAGGTATATATATACTCCTCCTTTTTTAAAACCCCTTTTAGTCGTCCCGAGTCACTACAGCCACACTTTTTATTTAATTAATATATAAATATATAACTTACGTTGTAATTAGCTAACAGCTAATTCTTTTTAACTTAATTATTACCCCTTTTTCTATTATACTCTTTTCTAACTTAATCCCTTTGTATTACTAACTTATTAGAAAATATAATTTTTTTTAAGTTTATATTTTTAATATCTTTTTTTTAGCGTATTTTAATCTTTTTTTTAGCGTTTTCTTTATTTATTATTAGTTTTTTTTCTTATATTAATTATATAACCTTTCTCTTCTAAAACGTTTTATAATTATTTTTATATAATATTTATATGATTTTTTAATAGTACTCTTTTATTATCTTTTTTAGGACTTTTAGTTAAGTTTTTATTAATAACTCTTTTATTTCTTTTAGTTAACTTTTTTATACCCTGTATATAAACTTTTTTTATATTATTATTATTATTTTCCTTTCTTTTAATTTTTTCTATAACGTTATAAATACTTTACTAGGGCTTTTTTAAAGTAGTAGTAATTAAGAATAAAGAATTATTTACTTTTAAAAGTAAATTAACTTTATATTTAAGTTTTAAAAGAGTTTAAGCTATATTAAAACAATAGGAGTTTAAGTTTATAAAAGTTAAAAGATATTATAATATACTATAATATTAATAATATATTACGTAATTACTAATTATATAAGTAGGAGCTACACTTTTACTAATTATATAAATTTATTATTATATAATAAATTCTTATTAAAACTTAAGTTACGTAACCTACGCTAGTCCTAAAATAGTATAGTTAAAATTTTAGTTAAATATATTTACTAACTAAAAAGTTGGCGGGGTGGCACAGTAGGCATATATCTAAAAATACTAAAATTTTTTAATTTTTGAGGTCTCTTCTATGTATTAGGGGTTTAATTCCTTTCTTTATTACAGCGTTCTTTAAACGCGCCTACTTTATATAGTAAAATATAAAGTTTTTAAAAGTATAAAGTACTACTAAGGAATTAATATAAAACTATAGAAAGCTAAAATCCCTGTTTAAAACACGTTATATTCTTAGGCATATCTTGCTATCTAAGGTTAGAAATAAAAATCTATTCCTAAATAGGACTAGCGTAGCGAACTAGGCCTAATTAGGTAATAGATTAGTAATTAATAACTTTATATAGTAATATATATATTAATTTAAGAATTAAAGAGCTAGTTGTTAGTTCGCTTAGAAGATAAAGTACTTTTCTTAAATAGTTAGGTAGCCTTAATTAAAGGCTTATTTTTTTTAAAAAAAAAAAAAAAAAAAAAAAACTAAAAAGTTATATGTTTTTAAAAAAAAAAATAAAAAAATTATAATATTTATTTAATTTTAATTTATTATTTTTATTTTTTTTTTTTTTTTTATATTTTTTTTAAAAATATATTTAATTATATTTTTAAATATAATATATATAATAATTTAAAAATTAAAGAGCTAGATGTTAGTTCGCTTAGAAAATAAAGTACTTTTCTTAAATAGTTAGGTAACCTTAATTAAAGGCTTATTTTTTTTAAAAAAAAAAAAAAAAAAAAAAAAAAACTAAAAAGTTATAGGGACCTAAAAAAAGGACTAAAAAGATTATAATATTTAGGTAATTTTAACTTATTACGTATATTAGCTAAGCAGTAACTAAAATTCTTATAAAACTCTCTCTAATCTTTTCTTTAAAACGGTATAATTTACGTATTTTTAGGCTTAGTAATTAGTTTTATATTAATTTTTAAAAATGGTAACTTTTTTAATTAGTCTTTTCTAATATCGCCCCCCTATAAAATTAGGCTATAATTTATTTTTAAATAAAAAGAACTAGTAAACTATAGACTAAAATTACTAAAAGACGCTAAAATATACTCTATATTTTATATATTTTTATTAGAACTAGTTAATGTAAAAAATACTAATATAAATAACCTTTTACTATGTAGCTAAAGAAGACGATAGGTATAAAATAAAAAAAGTATTCTAATATTAAAAAAGGAATCTAAGTAAGTTTTTAGTAAAGTATAAAAACTATTTATACTCTAAAAATATATAAATACTAAAATCTAACTTTTTTTATCTATAATAAAGTTACTATTAGTAACTACCTAATTAGAAAAAAAGTATTATATATACTATAGGACCTAACAACTAGCTTTTAAAAATACTATACTATGTTTAATTAGAAAGATAGCACTAAAATAACTATATAATAACTACTTAATAGTACTTTATAGTATTATAGCTTAGTATAGTTTATTATCCTATATAATAACTTATACTAGTATATTTAATATTATAAACTAATACTAAATAGGTATTTATAAAGAAAGATATATTAATATATTATAACTATAATATAAGTTATAGTATCTAAAGTACTATTTATTAATAGTAGTATACTACTACTTTATAACTAAAATACGCGCTCCTAGTACGTTAAAAAATAAAATTCTAATAAAATATATATACTAGACTTATTCTAGCCTATACTATAAAGTATAATATATACTCTAAGCTTTTAAATTAAACTAATTAAATAAAAAAAACCGTAAAGTAGTAAATATATTTAATATAACTACTATATAAAGGTATATACATACTTCTACTTTTTTAAAATCCCTTTTAGTCGTTTTAAGTTACTACTGTTATACTACTTTGTTTAAATAATATATAAATATAAAATAACTACTATACTACTATTTATTTTTATAAATAACCTATAAAAGTCTATACTTAAGTAAAATAATTCTATTAATATAGGCACAAACTTATTAATATATAAAAAAAACTATAATATTTTATAAAAAAGCTAAAAATTCGCTCTTTAGAGATACTACTATATAAAAAATAATACTAAAACTACTATAGCGATACTACTCTACTAAGTAATTAATAAATAAATATAAGTTACTTACTACTAATAATAATACTAACACTAATAATTATAAACGCTAAACTAAGCAAATAGTATTTTTTTTAATAAATAATTTAGTTTATTAAAAGCTATAATCTATAATATAAAGGGCGTATATAATTTTAATTAAAGTAATATAAGATAAAAATTACTAATATATAAAAGAGCGTCGTAGCTTAATACTATAAAGGATATCTAAAGGTAAGTAAAAAGGAGTTTCTAAAGAGAGGAAAATACATAGCTAGTATAGGAGAATATAGATAAATAGCTTAGTATATAACTAAATAAAATAGAATATCCTATATTAATTATTTTATTATAATTTTAAAACCTAGGTCTCTGTCGAAACTAGTAAAATCTAACTTAGTAAATTATAAAAAAATTAGTATAAAAGTATCTATAATAATAAGAAAAGAAATATACTATATACTAGCAACTAGTAAAAATAAAATTAGTAAAAGTATTTAACACGTTTAATATAAACTATATTAGTAATAAAAAACTAACTACTATATTAGTAACTAAAGAATTATTAAAATCTAAATTATTCTTTTTAACTTTACCTAAGGTCTTTATTTAAAAAAAATAGATACTTTATCTTCTTATAAGTGCGCTTTATTATTTATTTTAATATCTTTTTATTTTCTATTAACTAAGTAAATATTTTAGTAAGTAGTTTTTTATTTTTATTAACTTTTTTTTCATACTCTTTGTAAGTTTTATCTAGAGAGACCTATAATAAGTTAATATAGGGCTTATACGCTACTATATACATAGTATAGTAAAAGTAAGTATTTAAATTACTAAAAGGTATAATATAGTAAAAAGTATTAAGAGTAAAATAATAGTTATAAGGGAAAAGAAAATTTTTATTATTTTAATAAATTTTAAAACTAATATAAAGAGTACGGGCTTTAGATTCTAATATAATAAAAATAATAGACGAAGAGGTATAGAATATACTAATTTTAATTAATAAAATCTAAAAAGCACGTACTTAAAAAATAAATTAGTAAAGAAGAGAAATAATATTAAAATCTATATTTAGGTAGTTACTAAGTAATATATAGACTACTAAAACCATATATTAAAAGCTAATAAATAAATAAAAAGTAAGAGGTTATATAACTAAATAAATAGTATAACTATCTATTAAGACTATAATAGACTTTTAGTAAAGCTATAATAGAAAGAATAAAGAGCTAGTAAAACTACTACTATAAGTATATAAATATATTAGAATTATAGTTAATTTTTATATTTAACCTATTTATTAATCTATTATTTAGATTTACTTAGGCTTTTATTAGTTTAATTTTTTATAATCTTAATACTAATACCTATTATTTAGTTTATATAGTAATACCTTACTCTAAAACTTATTACTACTCCTACCTAAGAACTAACCCTAGTCTTAGGACTTAATATTTAGTAGATACTACTTTTACTAATTAGACTTAGTGCAGTATCTTTAAGAGTTAATTATTAGATTATATAGTATATATATAGTACTTTTTTCCTAATTATGTAGGTGCTAATAGCAACTTTATTAAAAAAAAAATACTACGCTAAAAGCGAAGCTTTAAGTCTTTTCTTAAAAAAAAAGGATAGGGAATAATTAAGGGGCCGGTATACGATTGCAGAATTTAGTAAGAGTAGAGCACAGCTTAGAAATACTTCTAAACTGCGATATTATGCTTAATACGTGGACAAGTTTGATGCAATAAGGCTTCTGGGTTTCGCCGTTGGTGCCGTCCATTCCCATTCCCACATATAGGTTGCTAAGGCACGCTACAAAGAATAATCACTCCCGATACCGCCTGAAGACTGCATCATGCATCAAGCGACCATTTGCTCGACCAGATATCGTCCGTTATACGTACGACTTTCCATAGTTCGCACTCACTGTGTTTGGGCCAAGGCCGACCGAACAAAATTTCTGGAAGAATTTTACGTCAAATGTGGAGCGCGCCAGGTAATGTTACCTTCCACCACCCGGCTATTACTCACGACCCACTCCCCCCGTCTCAACACCTCCACAGATGCTTTACAGGGACATTGGAGAAGTAACAAGAGATGGCTATTGTCGGTATACGGATAGGCGGGACCCAGCGATGCCGCTCTTTCGTTCCTAACCCCCGCACCATGCACTCCGCACCCGCAATGCTCTGCAATTTCTGTCAAGGGTAGTTTAAGACTGGGATGATCGGGCTCAAGAGGTGGGCCGACCCTCTCGCCGCGTGAGGCGAGTTCTCCAAAGAAACTAGTGGAGGGTGCACGGTTGAGGCAAACCCTGAAGAGGTTGAGGCCGATATAGGAGGGAATCATGCACGTCGCGTTATATAGAATGATCTGCTGTCGCACGACACTGCTCGATTTACTTTCGACTTACCGCATCCCAGGATTTATCTTTTCATCTCCGTTCGGCCATCATGGGCGTTTTGGAAGGTCTTCGCAAGAAGGACGGACAAGAGTCACCCACCGCAGCACCCGCTTACGACCCATCCGAAGACGCTTTCGACGACAAAGACGAAGAGTACGGTCACCAGCAAGCGATACAGACCGGCTGGACAGGCGATGGCCACGCTGGAGCGAGCGAATACCCCTCCGCAGAAAACTACAAAACGCTTGGCCGATGGAGAGCTTGCGTGATCCTCATCACAATCGAAGTGGGCATCGGCGTTCTCAGTCTTCCATCCGCGCTTCAAACGCTTGGGCTAATTCCTGGTATTATCGCCATATTCGGTTTCGGAGCGCTGACTACCTATTGCGGATATGTAATGGTTTTGTTCTACAGAAGATACCCAATGGTCACAAACCTAGTTGACTGCGCGCTGTACCTTGGAGGAAAGAAATTTGAAACCTTCTTTGCATTCGGATTCGTCTTGAATCTGGTCCTAATATGCGCGTCGGCGAATATAACGATGTCGGTTGCGCTGAATACCCTGTCGAATCATGCGCTTTGTACCGTCGCCTTCATGGCATTTCCCCATATCGGTAAGTAACGCCAGAATGTGTCTTCAGTATGACATTAGCTAATCTATGGCCTCGACAGCATGCTGGCTTCTTTGCCTGCCTCGCAAGCTCACCTTTGCCGCAGCCATGAGCTGGATATGCACAATCTCCATCGTCGCCGCCGTCATGATTGTAATGATTGCTCTTGGTGTCGCCGGACCAAGAGCACCGCCAGGCTTCCACGTACACATTACGCTCTTCGGGAAACCCACCTTCGTCGAAACCGTCAACGCCCTCCTCAACATCGCCTTCGCTTTCGCCGGGAACCAGTCCTTCATGAGCGTCATGGCAGAAATGCGCGATGCTCCCAAGGAGTTCCCGCCCGCGCTCTTCATGCAGAAGTCATTCGAGGTGGTTGTCTACGTCGTCGTTGCGTGCGTCATATACGGGCTCGCCGGCGACGCCGTGACGTCTCCCGCGCTCGGCTCAGCCCCCACAGTACCCGCGAAGGTCGCCTACGCAATCCTGTTGCCCTCGGTCCTCGGCACCGGCCTCGTCATCGGCATCACCGCGATAAAATACATGTACATCGCCTTCATGCGGCGCTTCAAGCCGGACCAGGTCAACGTCCACAACACGCTGACGTGGTCCCTCTGGATCGGCTCCGGCACCTTGTTCTGGGTCGTCACCTTCGTGGTGTCCAACGCGATCCCCATCTTCAACTCCATCTTGAACATCAGCGCTGCCATCTTCGTCTCGTGGTTTACGTTCGGGCTGACGAGCTTCATGTGGCTGCATTTGAACTGGAAAGAGCAGTTTGCGAGCCCGAGGAAGAGCGCGCTGGCCGTGCTGAACTATGCAATTATTGGATTGACGCTGTTTTTGAATGTGGGTGGTTTGTACACGTCTTTAAAGGCGTTGATTGATATCTTTAACGATCCCAACTCGATGCTGAATGGGCCGTTTACGTGTGCGGATAATAGTATTTTCTAGGCGCATAGTTCATAGCAGGTATCTGAGCATATGCCGTTACAACTTGTCTGCACGCGAGTGAGATTATGCTTGAGGATGTCTCATCATTTCCGAAAGCTACCAATGCTTTGTGCGCCCTGGCACGGAGGCCAAGATCTCCTTTTACGTGGACAGATGCAAAGTTTGGTTCCAGTAGCGGGTGGAGGGCAGCTGCCTGGAGAGACGCTCGCGAGTGCGAGGTGGGTGATTGCATGAAAAAGTCATCCAAAAGCGATCATTGGTGAGGAATCGTAAAGGGGTAACGACGGCTCATTCAATGGACAGATGCAGGCGCAGATATTATGCGCGTTCTTCATTGAGCACCCTTACAACAATCTTGCCTCGAGCTCGCCCGCCCCGTAGCTTCTCGTATGCTTCTCTTGCGTCCTCGAACGCGAATTCGGAATCGATCTCGACCCTCAACTTGCCCTCTCCCGCCCAATCCGCGATCCTCTGCAACTGACGTCTATCATTCCACGCCAGATACGGACGATACTTCCTCCTACCACCGCCAAGAAAACCAGGCAGCACCATCCGCTTGAAAGTAAACAACGCGTTGGTTCCAGCCACCTGAATGAAGGAGCCCGATGGCTTGACGAAGTGGTGGCAGTTCTCGTAGAGCGAGTCGATGGCGCCCACATTGTCGATGACGATATCGTAAAAGCGTCCCGTGTCTTTGGCGCTGCTCTTCAGGCCGTCCACAAGGTTCGTCTCGCGATAGTTTATGACTTCGTCAGCACCAAGGGACGTCATGCGCTCGATATTGGTGGGTCCGCAAGTCACGGTGACATGCGCCGCACCAAGCAACTTTGCAATCTGCAGCGTGAAACTTCCAACACCGCCGGAGCCGCCGTTGATGAAGACGGTGTCGCCGGGCTTGATCTTCGCTAGTTCCAGTGGTTGGAGGGCAGACAGCGCAGCGGTCCCGATGGCGGCACCTTCAGCGAAAGAGATGCTGTCTGGAAGTTTTACAAGGCTGTTCGGTTGGCCGAAGGTGTATTCGGCGAGTGCACCATGCTGGTAGGGCCAGTCGAAGCGGCCGAGGACCTTGTCGCCGACTTTAAGATCTGTTGGGGTGCCTTTCGGAACGGCTTCGATGACGCCTGAATAGTCGAGGCCGGGAGTTGCGGGCTTGGCGTTCAGGAAGTAACCGACTATGGGCGTGAGGGGTACTTTGTGGTCTGCTGGGTTCAGGGAGGCAGCATAGCTGATGAAATGTCAGGGCCATGATTGAGTAAGAACGGCACGGCATCGAGGAGAAAGTGGCGATGCGTAGAGTCAACAATGAAGTCCAGGGGTTACGTACACTCTGACTAGTATGCAGCGGTCCTTATCGGATGTACATTTCGGGGGAGCCTCGAGTTGAGGCACAGTGTTGAGGACGAGGTTGGATTCGAAAGGTGTATTCCGCGTTGTGTATTGCCAGGCACGCATCGTAGCCATCAGTCCCGGACTGATCAGATGTGAATTTGCAGTATCTGTGTTGATGGGTGTACAAGCAGAGGGCGGGATTGAACGGAAACGCGGGTACCTGCAGCAAATGGAAGAGGCGAAATACTTCGGGGACGATTCTCTTCACGGACTTCGGAAGGTAAAGTTAGCCTTAAGAAACTGCCCAAGTCCAAAGAGGGTTGTCCTAGGCCAGGTGTTCTTTCCAGGAAAGGGTTCTGAGTGACGAGCGAGGGGACCGTTGCCGTGACAGGGACTCAGGGTCTCTTTTATCGTCGTTACCGACCTGAACAGATTATATGACAGCCAATACAAATTATAATATATTAATTATACTAAAAAGGCGTACTAAATAAAAATAGAAAAGCAAAGTTTAATAAAGTAATTATAGGGTTTTTAAATATTTATACTATAAATAGTAATTTTAATATTATAATAAAGAATAACTTTTCTATTTAAAAGGGCTCTTTAAAAAGTATTAAATACTTAAATATAAATAATTATATTTTTTATTATTTTACCTCTACTAGTACCTTAACTATAATTTTTTAATATAAAAGCTAATAATTATATTTAATACTAGACTTACTAAAAGGGTATATATATTTATTATTAATAAAAATATTTTAATATATTAAATTATTATAAAAGTAAAGTAATTAAACTCAGTACTATAAAAGGTAAATATAAGTAAAAAATATATATTATAAATAAAATAAAGATATTTAGTAATAAATATAAAATTAAACTTTTAAAAGTATATCTTATTATTTTAAAAATATAGTATAAATCTGTTATTTTTAAATAATATATATTTATTTATATATAAATAGGTAAAAATGGCTATTATAGCCATAAGTAAACGTATATTAATTATTAAATAATAGCTTTTTAAGCTATTATTAATAAAAATAATTCTAAAAAGGAGCTTACTTTAAAGTAGTAAGCTATAAAAAAGAAAATTATTAAATATAATAGTAAGTAAATAAAATATTTTATAAAAAGAACCTAAAAGTAGTAAAAAATAAATAGATTAATAGTAATTAATTAAATTATTAATTTTATATATGGTTACAAGTAATATTAATAAAGCGATATAACAGCTCCGCATCGAAGAGCGGGTGACAGGGAGTCAATTAGCGAACTTTGCGCGTGTTCGAGGCAGAACCTCGGATAGCGTATGTGAAAACAAAGAATGGATATGGCTACTGCGTCACAGGCCACGTGCGAGAGGGAGTCTCTGATTTATGCTGCATGCGTACAGTCACATACTTCCTTCCATCAATCGAGGGCCTGAACCCCTGCGCTCGAGCCCACATTTTTTCCAGTCGCAGTCGCGCTCAGCGACGCTAACAATCCCCCACCACCCGCCCAAAACAATTCCACGCTTCAATTTTACACGCCGCGCCCTGCCAACAACTGCGCGCTCTTGAAAGCTTCGTGGAGCTGTGATTCTACCCGGGCTCTTTCCGTGTCTTTCTGCCCGCCCGCGTGTCTTCACAGTCACCAGCGCAGGCTGCCCCGCGATTACCGCTACCTAGTCCCTTGCCGCTGAGGACTAGACCTGAGCTCCCCACGAGACACACGAGACACCGCTCGAAACATGGCGACGCTCCCGGAAAACGTACACGCTGCCCTTGCCAACTTGCTGCGGGGCCTCCAGTCGCCGGATAACGTGGAGCGAACGGCGGCCGAGCAGCAGTTGAACGATGAATGGTTCTCTCAGAGGCCCGACGTGCTCTTGATGGGCCTGTCTGAGCAGATCGAGTTTGCCCCAGACTCGACGGTGAGCATCCGTGACTCTTTGTTGCTTCTCGAGTTAATGAATCCGGTAGACACGCACATTTGCCGCCGTGCTCTTCAGGCGACAGTCCTCGAAGCCGCGGAAGAGTGCCAGCGGACAGACCGCAGACGCCTTCCTGACCCTCAACCAACCCGAGCGCGAGGCGATACGTGCACGCATGCTACAGTGTCTAGCAAAGGAGCAAGACACGTCGGTGCGGAGCAAGATTGGCGACGCCGTGGCCGAGTTGGCGCGACAGCACACAGACGAAGGTACGCTCCAGTTTGACATGCGGAACAAGGGCATATATTTAGACGCCATGTGTTACCCCAAGATATAAAATGGGCAAACCGCCACGGCTCGAATTGCGGCTCAATCTTGTAACCCGACGAGCAAGTACTGACACGCGCAGGCGTGCCATGGCCGGACCTGTTGGGCGCGTTATTCCAGGCCAGCCAATCGACCGATGCCGGGCAGCGTGAGACTGCGTTCAGAATATTCTCTACCACTCCTGGTATAATAGAGAAGCAGCACGAGGATGTTGTCATGACCGCGTTCAAAGGTGGTTTCGCTGACAGCAGCACTTCGGTATGTTTTCACGTATCCCATCGTCTTGGAATATGCTCATAGATCGCTAGGTCCGTATCTCCGCCATGGAAGCATTCGCATCCTTCTTCCGATCCATAAAGAAGCAAGCCCAGGCCAAATACTACGTCCTCATCCCCGAAATCTTGAACATCCTGCCACCAATCAAGGAGTCGCAAGACGGAGAAGTCCTCACCAAGGCTTTAATCTCCCTAATAGACTTGGCCGAAGTCGCCCCCAAGATGTTTAAGCCGTTGTTCAACAACCTCGTTCAGTTCAGCATTTCCGTCATCCAGGATAAAGATCTGGGAGACACTCCACGCCAGAACGCGCTCGAGCTCATGGCAACGTTCGCAGACTGTTCGCCGCAGATGTGCCGAAAGGACCCCAACTTTACCAACGACATGGTGACTCAGTGCTTGTCGCTAATGACCGACGTTGGTATTGACGATGATGATGCTGAAGAGTGGAACGAGTCTGAAGACCTTGACCAAGATGAGAGCGATTCAAACCATGTCGCTGGAGAACAATGTATGGATCGTCTCGCAAACAAGCTCGGTGGCTCAGCCATCCTACCTCCCACTTTCAATTGGCTGCCACGCATGATGACTTCTTCCGCATGGCGCGACCGACATGCCGCTCTCATGGCCATCTCCGCTATTTCAGAGGGCTGCCGTGAGCTGATGATCGGTGAACTTGACAAGGTCCTCGAGCTTGTCCTTCCGGCACTACGAGATCCACATGCGAGAGTTCGATGGGCGGGATGCAACGCTGTCGGCCAGATGAGCACCGATTTCGCCGGTACGATGCAAGAGAAGTATCATCAAGTAGTATTACCGAACATTATTCCAGTTCTCGAATCTTCGGAACCGCGCGTCCAGGCACACGCTGCGGCTGCCCTTGTTAACTTCTGCGAAGAGGCTGAAAAGGAGATATTGGAGCCGTATCTAGATCAACTACTGGGCCACCTCCTCATGTTGCTTCAGAGTCCGAAGCGATTCGTTCAAGAACAAGCTTTGTCAACGATTGCCACCGTCGCCGACTCTGCCGAACAGGCATTCTCTAAATACTACGACACACTGATGCCTCTACTTTTCAATGTTCTCAACGAGGAGCAATCGAAAGAGTACCGACTACTTCGTGCCAAGGCGATGGAGTGCGCTACGCTCATCGCGCTCGCAGTTGGCAAAGACCGCATGGGCAACGATGCATTGTCATTGGTACAGCTACTCGGTCGCATCCAGAACAGTGTTTCCGAACCGGACGACCCACAAGCTTCGTACCTCCTACACTGCTGGGGACGCATGTGTCGCGTGCTAGGAAAGGAGTTTGTCCCCTTCTTGGCTGGCGTTATCCCCCCCTTGACCGAGCTCGCGGGTGCGAAGGCAGATATTCAGCTTCTGGATGACGAGGAACAAGTCGCGCAGGTCCAGGAAGAGGAAGGCTGGGAGCTTGTGCCCGTCAAGGGTAAGATTCTTGGTATCAAGACGAGCACTTTGGACGACAAGCACATGGCCACCGAGCTTATTGTCATCTATGCGCAGGTGCTAGAGGAGGCTTTTGAACCATACGTTAACGACATTATGGACAAGATTGCTCTACCTGGATTGGCTTTCTTCTTCCACGATCCCGTTCGAGTGGCATGCGCAAAATGCGTGCCAGCCTTGCTCACCGCCTACAAGAAGGCACATGGGCCTGAGTCGACACAGCTAGGTCAGCTATGGGAGCGGACAGTTGAGCGTGTACTAGAGGTACTCAGCACCGAGCCAGCGATCGACACTCTCGCAGAGATGTACCAGTGCTTCTACGAGTGCTTAGAATGCATTGGCAAGAACTCATTGACTAGCACACACATGGACACATTCATCAAGTCGGCGAGCAGCGTGCTAAAGGACTACCAAGAGCGTGTGAAGGAGCGTCTCAGAGAGCAAGCTGAGAATGAGGACGGTGATGAGGTCAATGAAGATATCCTATTCGCTATCGAAGACGATCAGACACTGCTTTCTGATATGAACAAGGCGTTCCACACCATCTTCAAGAACATGGGCGCCGCCTTCCTGCCGCATTGGGAACAGCTCATGGAGTTCTACCAGATTTCAGCGAACAACCAAGACCCAACACAGCGCCAGTGGGCAATCTGCATATTCGATGATGTTCTGGAGTTCTGTGGGCTTCAGTCATGGACCTACCACGAGCAGATTATACCGCCGCTAGTCGCTGGCATGCAAGACGACGTGCCTGCTAACCGTCAAGCAGCCGCTTACGGTGTCGGTGTTGCTGCGCACCGCGGTGGTGAGGCATGGTCGGAGTTCGCGGCAGCAAGCCTCCCGACGCTTTTCCAGATCACACAGCGACCGAACGCCCGTGCGGACGATGATGTATTTGCCACCGAGAACGCTTGCGCGAGCATCGCAAAAGTGCTACACTACAACCCTGGAAAGGTGCAGAACTGGCAGGATGTAGCCACAGCATGGGTGGACACGCTTCCTGTCACGAACGACGAGGAGGCCGCGCCTCACGCATACGCATTCCTAGCCCAGCTCATCGAGCAGTAAGTCCTATACCCAGTATCAGAGCGCTGACCCAGAAGTTCGGACGTTGTATTACCTATCCCAGGGTAACACAGCGGCCCGGCCCGAGCTTTTTAAAAAAAGTCCCATGCATCACCCCATGTACTAACAGTCGCAGGCAAAATCCCGCCGTCGTCAGCAACCCCGCCAAAGCCTTCGTCTCCGTCGTGCAAGCCCTCGAAGCCGAGACCCTCCAGGGCAAGGTCGTCCAACACGTCGTTGCCGCCGTGAAGGCGCTCGTCCAGGCCACCAACACGAATCTCGCGCAAGTAGCCGCCTCGCTCACCCCCGAGCAACAACGCACCGTGCAGGTGTACTTCAGCTAGGCTGCACGCCTCACTCATGGTACGTACTGGCAACGATTGCATTGATTTGGAGGCTGGATGGCGGAGGCTTTTGGCTTTGTTTTGTGCTATGCGTGCCCTGGCACGTCGTCGGATTCTCCTGTTTTGTTCTCCACAGATTCCCCCGTTTTCTTTTCCTGGCCCCCTTTGATGTAGCATGATAGACAGATTGGAATGGATGGCGTGTGATAGTGCACTGTTGGCGGCGAGATTGAAGTGGTGTGTGTTGCCCCAAGATAAATAATACAGAGGCCGATAAACACGTGAATCTTTCTTTCCTAGCTATAAGATGCATATGTGTTGTAGGGCGGCATCCTAGGCCATATATCGGGCGACGGACATCTCCCTCATACGCTATCATCGCGGGTTTTGGGCGTCGTGTTACGCCAGGCTATCCAATACGTAGACAGAAGATGCATATATAAATTTGCGGTTGGACCCTATCATTGCTGCACCTCACCAAAGCCATGAACGCCGGGTACTCCCCTGCCATAACGCGCTATGCCGCAAACACCAGACCCCGTATACGCCGGGAACAAGACGCCCACTCCAACGAACGCGCCAAAAACAATCACAGACCGCGTGTAGTCAGCCTACGCATTGCCTATCTTGGGGCGACACAGTTTCCCCAAATCTTTTTGACATGGCCCTTGTTTCTATGCACCCTCACTGCCAAACTCCTTGGTCCATTCCGCGTTCCGGTTGAGGTCCTCTTTGCTGACGGTCGGCCGCGAAGCCTTGATGGCCTTGATGAAGTCTTTGACGCGGAGGGGTGGCTCGGCTAGTTGGGCGCCGTCGAGGTCGGTCCAGGACATTTCCTTTGCCTCGGGGTCGCCGGGCGAGCAGGGCGTCCATTGTTGTTGGCCGTCCACGACGCCCGCCTGTATCCGTTAGCAAGTTTGCGAACTTTTGGCATTGCGTTTTACTCCAGGATAAGTAATACAAGCCGATAGTGGAAGAAAATACGTACAGGTTTGTAATGGGTCGCCGTCTGGATCAGCCTCACGGGCTGCATAAGCGCATCCTGCACCGCAATGCTGATATCGCTGCCGGAATACCCCTCGCTCAGCTCGCCTAGCTTCCGGTAATCTGCCTGCGTAAGCTCGCAGGGTGTGCTTCCGACCGCAAGTTCGAACATCTTTATCCGCGCAGGCAGGTCGGGCAGGCTAATGTGTACTCTCCGCTGGAAACGGCGCCGGATAGCGGCGTCCAGCTGCCATGGGATGTTTGTCGCACCGAGAATGAGGACACCGCGGGAGTCCTTGCCTACACCGTCCATTTGTACCAGAAGTTCGGTTTTGATGCGGCGCGATGCTTCGGATTCGCCTTCACCTCGGGGACCGCAGAGGGCGTCAATTTCGTCGATGAAGATGATGGAGGGCTTGTTTTCACGGGCCATGTTGAAAAGTTGCTTGACCAGACTATGCTCCGTCAGCTGCCGCCAATGCAATGCGCAGGAGGGTGTCGTACCGTTCTGATTCTCCCATCCATTTGCTTACCAAGTCGGAGCTTGATACGCTGAAGAATGTGCTGTTCGCCTCTGTCGCCACGGCCTTGGCCAGATAACTCTTACCCGTGCCAGGCGGACCGTAGAGCAATATGCCTTTCCAGGGTTGTCGCTTGCCGGTGAATAGATGTGGGAACTTGATGGGTAATATGACGGCCTCCTTCAGCGACTCTTTTGCTCCCTCCAGACCTGCGACGTCTTCCCATCGGATGTTGGGTTTCTCGGTGAGGATAGCGCCAGCGAGCGCGCCGCGGAGCTTCTTCGAATCGGCGTCTTGTTCTTCGTCGTCGTCCCTGGATGAGACTTAGTATGATATATGGGAGCATCATGGTGGGCAGAGGACGTACTTGCCGCCCTTGCCACTGCCTCCTGCTGCCTTGCCATTTGCGCCCATGGCTGAGGGTTTCTTGCGATTTGCATCGTCGCTCTGGTTTAAATGATTTTTGAGCTTTTCGGCGCGCTCCATGTACTCGGCCACCTTTCCTCGTATCATCTCCTTTGACTTTGGGTTTTTCTCCCCTGCATATCATCAGTAATAGAGCGGTGAGGCGGCGCGTAAGGTCAATGCGTCAAGAATGGACGGACGTACATTTCAGGGCGAGCATGAACAGCTCGACTATACGGTATCGTTAGATTGGTTCCTAGTATATGTTGTGCTCCAACTCACGGGCGCTGTAATACTGCTGGTATGCCTTCTCATAGTCACCTGCCGTGTCTGTCTCGATTGCCTTCTTGACAGACTCAATGGCCCGGCCCAGGAAGTCCACGTTGCTCATCGTGTATCCTGGCACTGCGTCGAGAGTTGGTGCGCCGTATTTCTTCCTATAGTCGACCCCTGTAGTGCCGATCCTGGGGTAACACAGGGAAGGTGGACTCGTGAAGGCGCGGGGCAAAGCGCTGTATGTATCGGCGTGCTCGCGCGGTACGGGTCGAGATTCGGGCTGTCGAGCTTGTTCGGCGTTCAGGAGGCACGTTTGGAGCGAGCAATAGTGGCGGTCAACCTTGGAAGACGAATGTGCACGTGTGTTGGCTTGCGCGTAAGGCGGGCGACTGTGTCGGTTCCAGAGAGCGTTGCTAGGCAAGATCCCTCATCACCACCCCGCATCCGCGCTAGTTCGCTATTGTCGTTCGGAATCATTTCACCCCACGCGACGCGCGCAACAAATAATCGACCACCGCATTGTAGATTCTGAGGCGACTCGACAAGTGCCTATAATCCTGCCATCAGTTCACTGAAAAAGTCGGCCTTCGTTCCGAAACAGTAGCGGGACTCTATACCACGGAACGGTTACACGGCGCGAAAACTTTTGAAAACTCCCAAGCTATGAGCGAGGTGCAGAAGAAGTACCAGGAGCTATCCGAGAGCTACCAGAAGCTTCAGGGCGGTGCGCTCTCCTCACATTCCTCTTAATACCATTACTAATTCGCTCCAGAGCTTTCCACCGCCGTGGACGCGCGCCAGAAGCTCGAGTCGCAGCAGCAGGAGAACTCCACCGTCAAGAAGGTCCGTGGATAGGTGCCGAATGCAACAGTTTTTGACTGGATTCCAGGAGTTCGACCTCCTCGACGACGATGCGAACATCTACAAGCAGATCGGGCCGGTGCTCTTGAAGCAGGACAAGACCGAGGCTGTCATGTCGGTCAACGGGCGTCTGGACTTCATCAGTAAGGAGATGTGCGTAGATGCCATATGAGCTTGGAGGCTGGAAGTGCTGACGAATCTGACGTGGCAGTTCGCGGATAGAAAAGCAAATCAAGGACATCCAGGACAAGAGTGAGAAGGTCAAAATGGAGGTAAGACTTTCCTTGCTCTGCGTGTGGTATATCGGTATGCTAACTCGCCGGCAGATTATTCAAATACAAGCAGGAATGCAGCAAGCGCAGGAGGCAGCAGTCGCATAATATGGGGCAACAGTTTTGGACAGATATATAATGATACCCTTGAACGACCAACTAGGTTTTATAGTCCCCTGGAGGTGACAATTCAGCTTCATATTTCACTTTTTTTTTTTTTTTTTTTTTTAGAAGTTGTCTGCATTCTTCGTGCAGCGACAGTCACAAACGAGTACCCGGTCCCCTACTCCCTACTCTATACATGAGCACTCAGTGTGAATCATTACTCCGCCGCCCCAACCTTCAGACATCTTCCATGCGGCTCTAACCATGAAAGTCCTCAGCCTCATCTTCCGACTCACAAGTTGCTTGGTACCTTCGGTACCCATGTGCTTCGGGAACCGACGGCTCACCCTCCTGCTGCGTACCCATCGCAGTATGTGTCGCGCCCGCGGCCTCCCTTCCCCACGCCCTAAGCCGCTCCAGATCCTTCTCGTGCTTATTCAGCGCCTCCAGAAAGATTGCGACGCCCTCAAGGGCTTTTTGGACTTTCGCCAATTTCTCAAAGTTATCCTTGTTCGATTCGCTGTCGTCGCTGCCTGCCTCGTTGAACGCCTGGTTGCGAAAGACGTAGACGCATAGCTGCATTTTGAGCTTTATGGCGGCTTCCTTGCATGTCCTTAGGTGCGACTCTTGGGTAGATGGGTGCTGAGTGAGGCTAGCTTCGAAGGCGTCGAGGCTAGGTGAGATGGGGTGTGTGTTGGGCGCTGACATTTTGTCTGTGGTTGAAGTATTGGAGTTGCGGGACTCAACGTGCGAAGGGTGAAGACTCCGGGTATAAAAATACGGTGCTTATATACAGCACAGTTTTTGGCTGGTACATATATGTGGCGGTCAAATTGGCGCGCAAACATAGCAGCTCATGCTTGTGTCGGGTGCGGCCAGTTGCTACTTCGACTGCTTGGGAGTCATCTTGGAAACTGTGTAATAGCATAAAGAAAAGAGTTCCGGTTATCGTGTTTCCTCTCTCCTGCAACTGATTATGAAAATATTGTATATCCAGTTAGAGAAACACCTCCTAAGGTAGGCATCCATCACGACAAGCAAAGCACTTCGGCTAAGAACATTTTAGACTGTTATGCAACATTTGTATATTTCAAAAAATAACAAGAATACTGTAGCACTGGCGCCAAAATCACCCCCGAAACTTTTACCCTCTTGCGGTTTCTCTCCAACCGTGCTATCACTCATCTTTTCAACTTGGATATACTTACACTGCACTATTTCTAAGCTACCAATGTCATCCCATTAATTAGTAGAAGTATCTTAAGACACTGTCCATCATGAAAAAAGAGGTAAAGTGTAGCGTCGAGACACTAGTCCAAAAGACACTGTCCATATTGGATAGCAAAACGGCTCGAAATGCATTATAAGCTTGGAAAGACCCTGTCATATTTGCTACGGCACGTAAACCTATCTGCACCGACCGCCTGCCTTCCAATGTTTCCACTCCGCAAAGAGGACGTGCCTACCAGCAAACCGCCACTCACCATTCAGAGCGTCCATACCTATCTGAAGCATGCTAGCAAAGCAAGATGCTGCTCCTGGCCCACCGCTTTTTGATCTTGCCCACACAAAAAGCTTTCAGGTCAAACCATGCGTCTTCTGCAATTGCTTCGAGAACACCTACATGTCTATGCTGGGTTTGGGATTTCCTATATGCTCCAAAGCCAGGTATCCAAAACTTTGGTCGCCAATAACCCGCCCTAGTTCGGGCTTCAAAATTGACCTTATCCACTTCGTCCCGGTCAAGAGGGGCAAGACGAACGAGAAATCGTTGAATCCGCCAACTCACCTTTTCCCTCTGCAATATGCGGGCTCGCTCATCCAGAGGTGACTCCGATATATAACGAAAACGAGGGTTCGCGGACATGAATGTGCAGGCTTCAAACTCCTCCCCATCTATAAATATCCATAACTTGAACTTCAAATGTTGCTTGGATTCGACAATAAAACATCACGAAATGTCACCGCTTGAGTAGCCCCCTCAGCTGCTCCGGCAAACATGGTGAGAGTTGAACCCCGATTTGCTTTATGTAGCGTATACTGGTTGCTATGATAATTTGTGCAGTCGTGATCGGACAGAGACGAATTGATATCGAATATTATCTCTAATTAGAGGAGTTAAAAAAGGATATGGTATGCCAGTGTCCGTTCGAATGATGTAGAGTTGCACTGGAACGCGGGAAGCCTGCGTACGTGTGAATTGTTCTGTCTATATATGTGTAGTTTCTATCCCCTTTTTGCCCTGATGATCGGAACACTACATCTCGTTCTTCTTCGCTCTCCGCCAACAGATAGTCTCTCCGTCCATCAAGCTCCTTCCGCTCATCCCTTGAAAAGCCCCCACTCCTTGATGTCGAAGGTCTCCAACACCCTCTTCGCCACCTCATCACCCTCCCTCATCAAAGCCGTCTTCTCATCCGCTCCAGCCTTCTCGTACTCGCCTGGATAATGCGGAACATTGATCGTGATCAGGATATCCGTGCCTTGCTCCTTCAAGCGGAGCAGCAGCAAGTGGATAGCGACGAAGTCCGGAGTCTTGCGTGGCCGGTCAGGCGGTGGCGGGGTCTGAATGAAGGAGAGTGTGTAGACGGGTTTGTTTCTGTAGCTATCGTTGGTTGACGGACTGGACGGGACTGCAAAAAGAAGTTGCCAAGGTGTGAATCGAAGAGCATGTGATTTGCCCTTCCCTGAGGTCGCGGGGGCACAACCTCGTCACCATCAGAGCGGACAATGTATGGTAGACTTACGCAACCTTAGTCATGGCCGCACTGGCCTGCTCCAGCATGTTTGTCTCGTCGCCGGTCCCTTCTACGAGATCCGCAAAATGGTACTGCAGCGCTTCCGCATCCGTCGGCTTCTCCACATACTCCAGGATCTCGAAAATGATGCCGGTATATCCATTCTCATCCAGATACAATTCCTGGTGGTCCGGTACTTCTCGGATTTGACTGTAAGGATGATTAGCAGGAGTGGCGGGAGGTTCGAGTGGGTATGGAGCTGGGAAGGTGCGCACCTGGCGTCGCCGTATGCGGCAGGCACGTCGACGGTGATGGCGCCGCCGTAGAGCTCGACTTTTTTGTAAGACATTTTGTGCGCGTAGATTTTCCTCTAGTTGATCGATTTTGTGGAGAGCGTTGTCAAGGGCTTGTTATCGGTCATTCATGTTGAGTGCTACTGTGGCGCGCTTTATATGCGGCGTCTGGAGTGAAGTTCAAGTCTGTTCGCGTAGGTAGCCATCAGGCAGGCTCAGGCACCAACTTAGATATCTACCCTAATTCACGGCGCGGTACGCATCGAAACACTGGGCAAGCTGCACTAGGATTTTGAGCCTCTCTAACTGGCTGGGGTATCATTTTTGAACTTAGCGCATCCTCTATGGGGCGGTTTTCCCAAATTTTTGAACGCCTTGCAATGCAAAATGTGATGGAGGCACACAGGCAGCACTCCGTGCCTGGATGAGAACGCAAAATGCGCCTCCAATGCAACCTACGCTCTTCCTTGGCGCCATGAAACCTTCAAATGTCCTCCCATCATGCCCTATTTCGTGCCATAACCGTCAACTTCCACTCCATTTATCATCTGGCTCATGCGCCCCACCGCGGCAAGTCCTACTCATGCCCAACTCTATACAGGCACCGCAGTATTGTCCACCTCCATCAGTGTCGCTGTACGCTTCCCATTGTCGGTACTAAGCCCTGCCGCTGCCTCTGCCTCCTTCTGCGAATATGGCTCCTCGCGTAGCTGCTTGACCCTGCTTGGCCGTCAGTTCTTCTTCCCTCCGCAGCCAAAGCGCCTTCCTCACCTTCGCTTGTGCACCTTCCCCTTGTAGTGTGCCTCAAAGTTGGCCTCGCTCTCAAACCACTTGGCACATTCTTTGCAGTACCATTGGCCCAGTCCTGGCAAGTCCTCGGCGGCTTTTGCGTCCTTGAACTGCGAAAGGTGCTTTGCGTCACGCAGGTCGGCGTGGATCTGGTCGAGGTCGCGCGTGTGTCGCCGCGTCTTCTTTTTCGACTTTTCTCCTCGAATCGCCGGCATGGTGGAGGTGTATCTGGACAATCGGCCGCGGATGCAGATCGCGATCGGTAAGCCTGGGAGCTACGGGCAACTCGGCACACCGGCTAAGGAACGTGCGTGGACCTGCAGACAGCAAAGAAATTTTTCGGAACCTGCCAACGGACTTGGCGCTATCGCAGAAGTAGCAGAAAACTGGCCTGCAGACCTCTGACGATAGCTGAGCGCAGACGGGTGCGCGATTACAGCGCTGCAGCGACGGCGTTGTGGGTTAACTGCTGGCAGTCGCCCGCGGAAGTCCGCCGAAGAAACAAAGGCACGCGCGGGGTCAATCCTCCACGTGCAAGCTCACGCCCGGGTGACGACATTCCTACGGTTGGCCCAGAGCAACGTGTTGCCCATCCTTCATACACACTGCGGACACGGTTCTGCTCCGCACAATATAGCTCCAGTGCCCGGTCGCGGCTTTTTTTCGTGGTTTTTGCATGCCAGCACGTGAAACTCGACGCGGACGAGGGGAGATCACAGCGTTGTTTTGGCGCCGAGGTAGCTATCCGTGCAAACCGGGCTCCAACCAATCAGCCGAGCTCTGATCCCCATTAGCTAGCGACCAGGTTACGGGCTGCTTCTGACGTTTCTTTTCATCCGCCATCTCCATCCATCTCTCCAACTCTCCACTCCATCCTCAATCATCCACCATGCAGAAGTTCGCGAGGCTTGGCCGCATCGGCCAGAGCCTTGTCCAACGGAGGCAATTGGCTACCGTCAGCGATGCGCCGCTCTCTCGCAAGGTCGAGATGACCAACTGGGAGAAGGGCCATTACATCAACTACCAGAAGATGAGCGAGAACTTGGGCATAGTGCGCAAGCGTCTCAATCGCCCTCTCACCTACGCCGAGAAGATCCTCTACTCCCACTTGGACGACCCGCACAACCAAGAGATTGAGCGAGGCTCCAGCTACCTCAGGCTCCGCCCCGACCGTGTAGCTTGCCAGGATGCCACTGCTCAGATGGCCATTCTGCAGTTCATGTCGGCCGGTATGCCCTCCGTGGCTACCCCGACCACTGTGCATTGCGACCACCTTATCGAGGCTCAGGTTGGCGGTGCGGAGGATTTGGCTCGCGCAACCGAAATCAACAAGGAAGTTTACGACTTCCTGTCCACGTCCTGCGCAAAGTACAACATTGGTTTCTGGAAGCCTGGCTCTGGTATCATCCATCAGATCGTTCTCGAGAACTACGCTTTCCCTGGCGGTCTGCTCATTGGCACCGACTCACATACCCCCAATGCTGGTGGTCTGGGCATGGCTGCCATTGGTGTCGGAGGTGCTGATGCCGTCGATGTCATGGCTGGTCTTCCTTGGGAACTGAAGGCTCCCAAGGTGCTCGGTGTCAAGCTGACGGGCAAAATTTCTGGTTGGACTGCTCCCAAGGGTACGTATTATTCGTGCTTCTCTCCTGATTCAAGCGTTCGGACAGGCGAGTTGTATCGGGCTAACACAAAATTTCAGACATCATTCTCAAGGTTGCTGGCATCCTTACCGTGAAGGGTGGGACTGGCTACATTGTCGAATACCATGGCCCGGGTACCGAAAGCCTTTCATGCACAGGCATGGGAACTGTTTGCAATATGGGGTAAGTCATGCCAGGATACACTGAAATTTTCGAGCTGCCGTGATGGTTTGGATCTTGAGCGCTACCAGGATACATGAAAATTTTTGGATTATACTGACTTTTTCAGTGCTGAAATCGGTGCTACTACATCTCTGTTCCCCTTCAACGACCGTATGTATGACTACCTCGCGGCCACCAGGCGCCAGCACATCGGTGATTTCGCCCGCGAGTACGCCGCCGAACTCCGCGAGGACGAGGGTGCTCAGTACGACGAGCTCATTGAGATCAATCTTTCTGAGCTCGAGCCGCACATCAACGGTCCCTTTACACCTGATCTTGCTACTCCAATCAGCAAGTTCAAGGAGGCTGTTAAGGCGAACAAGTGGCCCGAAGAAGTCAAAGTTGGTCTTATCGGCTCGTGCACAAACTCCTCATACGAGGATATGACGCGCGCCGCTTCGATTGCTGAGGACGCCATGGCCCACGGCCTGAAGGCCAAGTCTCTTTTCACCGTCACCCCCGGTTCCGAGCAGATCCGCGCCACGATTGAGCGCGATGGTCAGCTCAAGACCTTTGAAGAATTTGGCGGTATGGTCCTGGCCAACGCCTGCGGTCCCTGCATTGGTAAGTACCTACACCCTCACATTCATTGTGCACGTACTCACGCATATCACCTACATGTATGCTGACTTTTTATTAGGCCAATGGGACCGACGCGACGTGAAGAAGGGGGAGCCCAACTCCATCATCTCGTCCTACAACCGTAACTTCACCGGCCGTAACGATGCCAATCCTGCCACCCACTCCTTCGTCACTTCGCCTGATCTCGTTGTTGCCATGTCTATCGCTGGCACGCTAAACTTCAATCCTCTCGTAAGCTTTTCCCTCTCGTCTCAACTCCACCCTGGGAGTTACCCCAGGATGGATGATATGGTGGCGGAAGATGCAGATATCATTCGCTTGCCTAGCGTTGATTTTTGTATATTCGGCCTCTGTATTGTACATCCTGGGGTAACACAGGTTGGGGCCGGGCGCATTCACCTTACTCTCTTTCTTTCACTTCTCTAACACGCCATAGACCGACGAGCTCAAGGACGCCAATGGCAAACCCTTCAAGCTCAAGGAGCCTACTGGCGAAGGTCTGCCCAGTCGAGGCTATGACGCTGGCCGGGACACCTATCAAGCTCCTCCTGAGGATCGTGCTTCGGTCTCCGTCGCTGTCTCTCCCACTTCGGACCGTCTGCAGCTCCTCCAGCCTTTCGATGCCTGGGATGGGAAAGATCTCACCGAAATGCCAGTGTTGATCAAGACCGTTGGCAAGACCACCACTGACCACATCTCCATGGCTGGTCCTTGGTTGAAGTACCGTGGACACCTTGACAACATCTCGAACAACATGTTGATCGGTGCCATTAACGCTGAGAATGGCGAGGCGAACAAGGTCAAGAACATCCTCAACGGCCAGTACGATGCTGTACCGGCCGTCGCCCGTGATTACAAGAAGAACGGCATCAAGTGGGTTGTCATCGGCGATTGGAACTATGGCGAGGGTTCTTCCCGTGAGCACGCTGCTCTGGAGCCTAGGCACTTGGGGGGCATCGCTGTCATCACCCGATCCTTCGCTCGTATTGTGAGTAATGTTTGGTCTACGCAACATGAACTTGTATTGACTCCACACAGCACGAGACCAACCTGAAGAAGCAGGGTATGCTTCCCTTGACCTTCAGCGACCCCGCCGATTACGACAAGATTGGACCCAACGACAAGGTCAGCATTGCCGCGACCGAACTCACCCCCGGCAAGCCCATCACCATGACTGTCCACCCCGCAGATGGCAGCAAATCGTTCGATATCAAGCTATCGCACACCTTTAACGAGGGCCAAATTGAGTGGTTCAAGAATGGCAGCGCCCTCAACACCATGGCTAAGAAGCACAACAACTAAATTTACGATGCCAGTAGATTTAAAATCAACGAAGCGAATCTGGGGATGTACATATGAGAGAATGCCCAGACACACCACTGATGGGAGTTGAGAGGCGCCACGTCTGGGGAGGAGGTTTGTGCTGCTTGTTGTGGTCCCGACGACTTTGCGATGCGCTGGTGGCAGGGCTTTTGATATCATTCCGACCCGACAACGTTGGGTCCGGGCTGTACGTTTTATGGTGTTTGGCATGCTATCTTTTGAGTCATTTGCGGCATTACTTCAAACTTTGTTCTCTAAATGCTATTTCTGTGCGCTCTGTTTACGACAAGGGCCTAGAAACATGCCTTGCGAGCCGGATGAACTCATATCTCCTTCTTTTACCGAATGATCGGTCGAAGCTGTTCTGCGAGCATGTTTAGGTAGTGCGTCGGTGCGGCTGCACCCAACTCCAGAATAATCTCTGAGCCGTTTATTTACCGTTAGCACTGCAATTCACAGCGGGCGTAGGTAAAACTCGGACACTTTGTTAGCGTAACCTGTGTGTTACCCCAGGAGATGGAATACGTAGTGCGAATTTTTCTCTTCGCCACTGTGATTCTCGCCTGTTCAATGAATGTATGTGCCAGTTGAACCCATGACACATGTCTCGGGTGGGTGCCAATTCCGCGTTGCACAGCGCGCTAACCGTTGCCCCGACGACCAATCGCGAAAACAAACGGCCTCAACGGTGGCTCAACCGCAACTCCACCTCCTTCAGACGAATTGCGGCACACCATTTTGTTATCACTACCAAAATACACAATGGCACGTCTGCGGAAGCCGAGTCCTACGGAGCAGGCTATATTCATACCACCACCTACGCGGCCCACACGATCCAGTCCCCGAAAGACTGTGCGCGAGTCGCCCTCTACCCGCAAGTTGCGGTATACGTCGTCACAAGACTCGGATGAAGACTCATTCCTCGTTCCAAAAGCTCCCGCGAGCCAGTCGCCGGTTAAGAAACAGCGCGTGCTTCGGCCCATGGCGAGCAATTCCAGCTTGGCAAAGAGACCAAGCAACGAAAGTCTACGCAGTCTAGCAGCAACACCAGATAAGGATAGGAGGCAGAGAAGGCCGTTGAGAGAGGGCGGGAGCGCGGCGAACTATCTATATTCAAAGACGCTGGCGAAGAGTGTGGCGAGGAAGAAAGGACCTTTGAATGTCGTCAGGGGAGTGGAGACCGAGGGGCCTCGAACAGTCGCTGATGAGAATGATATCGGGACGAGTATCATTTGTGGAGATGATGAAGGCGCAGTAGAGGAAGACAAGGAGAATGCGACACCTGTAGATGAGGACAGTGACGAGGATATGGATGAGGAGCCGGCGGTCGATACGAGGATTCGCCGGCAACAACCACGCGCTCGTCCTGTCTTATCCGACTCTGAAGAAGATGGCGAGTACGAAGACGCTGCGGAGTCACATCACACACAGGCTCCAGTCATAGAGCCTCCGCAGAGCCCCTCGAAAATGATGCCGCCGCCACCACTTAGACCTCCATTTCGAAAAGGTCACAGCACAATATCGAATTGGGCGCAAGATGTCATTGACCTGACGGGCTCTCCGGAACCACCGGCGTCTTTCGTGCTTACACCTGCTCGAGCAAGGACGGCATCTTTCGCTGCTTCGTCTCGTGCAAGTAGCAGGATGTCCAACCGTGTGGACGATGTCCTCGTCTAGTACGCCTATTTTCCTTCCCACAGGATGCGTTGACTAATTCTTCCAAGCTCTCCGACGCCCACGAAACATCGCTCACCTCGCAAAGCTCCTCCGATATCGCGTCCAGTAACACCTCCACAACTGCCCAGCCCTTCGAAGCTGGCCTCTCCCTCGAAGAAGAACGCTCGTATACCAAACGCGCCGAACCTACGGCCTAGCATTGATGCCTTCTGGGATCCAGAAGTGGTGAACGACCATATCGACAGTTACTCGCCTTCAAAACCGCTCCTTTCGCCACGAAAACAGAATCTGTTCAAGCAGTTCGAGAAGCAGATGAGTTCCATAACCATCTCCGATGACGAAGGTGACTATTTCCCATCACCCACAGCTTCGCCACGGAAGAAGAAGGCACAGTCTCCTACAAAGAAATTGTCCCCGAACGCCTCTTCCACGACGGTTGCAGAACTTCGCGCGCAGCGCAAGGACTTTGCAGCTCGCAAGCACGCGATGGCCGAAGCATTCGTCAGCGAGCTCGACAACACCATCACGAATGGCCGTGTCACCGCGCTCTCCAGCGGAACAGGCGGCATCAAGCTCATCTGGTCCAAAACGCTCAAGACAACTGCTGGCCGCGCCAATTGGCGTCGAGAGCAAGTACGCTTACGCACTGGCCCTCTCCCCTCTGACACGCGCACCGAGGTCCGGCATCACTGCTCCATCGAGCTGGCTGAGAAGGTCATTGATGACCAAGAGAGGCTCTACAACGTGCTTGCGCATGAGTATTGCCATCTCACCACATTCATGATCTCCGATGTCCGAAATAATCCCCACGGCGCAGAGTTCAAGTCGTGGGGCGCCAAAGTGACAAAAGCGTTCAAGGCAAAGGGGGTGGAGGTCACCACCAAGCACTCGTACAAGATCGACTACAAGTACATCTGGGAGTGTGTCTCTTGCGGCTGCGAGTTCAAGCGGCACAGCAAGTCCGTCGATCCCCTGCGGCATTCGTGCGGGAGGTGCAAGGGGAAGCTGGTGCAAACGAAGCCGACGCCTCGCGCTGGCGCCGTCGGAAAAGATGGCAAGAAGCAGAATGGCGAATACCAGGCCTTTGTCAAAGAGAACTTCGGAAGAGTGAAGAAGGAGATGGAGGGCAGGGGTGAGAATACGCAGATGGGCAAGGTCATGGAGGCAGTGGCGAAGGAGTATCGGGAGAAGAAGGCGGCGCAGACGAAGGAGGTTGAAAAGAAGGTTGGTGAGTTGGAAGCTGCGATTGAGGAGCTGAAGTTGTGATTGACGAAGGATTGATCAAGATGGGAATGGCGTTCGTTGTCCAAGCATTGTTCTGTTAATGATCTAAATGATGATTATGTTCACCGCTCCATGCGAAGGACCGAGTGCCGTCGTGAGGTATAAATTCTACACTGGCGGCACTACAACTTCTTCACGCTTTTACCCTTTCGCTACGAGGACTAAACAAAGTTATCTCGATGTATGTGCTGCTCTTGTGCTCCAAAAATTAGCTAGAGCAGATTCTATGGCTTCTGTCCTTGAGCAACTCTACAACACATGTCAGGTACGCCATGTATGATCCTACCATAGCGAGCATGTCGACTTGGACGAGGATGATGAACCTCACCAGCATTCAACCTTCGTCTGTGCGCGTCTGTTGGGCATAAATACCGGCCTTTTAGTATGAAGATTTCTTCACACTCTCTGCCCCTCATGGAGACTAAAACTGCATTTCAAATCGTGCATGTGCTGCCTGCGGGCTCCAAAAAAAAATAAACAATAAACACAATGACTTCTGCCCTTGAGCCGCTCTAAAATAGGTGGCGGGGCACGGCATGTCTGCGTTTTAACAAAGCCAGCTACGGATCCAATGGTGGTGAGCTGCACCACGCCCTGGGCGTGATCTGTGGGCGTAATTAGGGTATAAGTACCCGCGTTCTAGGAAGTGAATCCCTTTACACATTCCTCTCTTCATTGAGACTAAAATCGACCTCTGGGGGATGCAATGTCCTGGTTGAGGGCTCTAAAAGAAAACGTCGATATACCCGATGTGTTTTGCCCTTGCGGCTTCCCGAATCTACCTAGGGTAGGATATGCTATGCGCACTTCTTCTTATATTGATAGTGATCCTCACCACTATCGAAAGTACTCTGTGCGCACCTTTGCTGAAGTATAAAATTTCTTTATTTGAGCACGATTGCTGCTTCACACGCACTTGGATATCCCGTGGGACTGAAAGTGGATGCGATATCTCTTATGTACTCCTCGTGGGCTCTAAAAATGGGTAATTAACTCACTCATGCTTTCTGCCCTTGCGCGCGTAGTGCTAGGGGTATGCAATTTTAGTGTATCGCCCAAGTCGTGGTTTACTTCGTTGACGATGATACCCACCACTTCTAAGTACAACCTACGCGGGTCTCCGAGGTATAAAAGTCCACGTCCTAGCATGATTCTTTCTTTGCACACACGCTTGGATATCTCGTGGGAATGAGAAAAACAAGAGGAAGAATCCCTATGTGCTGCCCGTCGATTCTAAAATTAGAAACATTCAAGAACATGCTTTTGTTTTCGGGACTCCTTTGGTGAAAAAGGAGTCCGAGGAAAAATATTTGGGGTTTGCGGGGTGTATGCTTCTACTCGAAGGTATTCATGTGCGTGCCCGCTCGCACATCCGGCTAATTCGGTCATGTATCAATGGGTTCGAGTCACACCAGGAGGGGCTATATGGAACCTGGATTACTGATTGGTGATAACGACGGTCTTCGCCAGTAAGGAACTGTGAAACTAGAGACAAGTCTGAACCCTTTTACTTTCGCGACATGGATGCCGCTCACAACGTGACACCCTTTTGACCCATAGGATAGGCTGTCCACTGCTTTTAGTGAAAGGAATGGAGCTGCTTCTCCACATGGGAGGATATGGGCCCGGATTTTAGTAGTAGGTTGCTGCCAGTGCATGTGGAAGACTTAGAGATGAGGATCGAGGATTTTTATACTTCTCCGCGAAATAAGAAGCCTGGAGCTAGCTACATAGCAGCAACTGAACCTGGTGTTGTCCACAATCTCACGCTCAAAGGTCACATGTTAGGGAAATAGGCAGGTTTTGTGTGGTGGTTGAAGCATTATCCAAGAGCTAAGAAAGTGGCCGATGCATAAATATTACTTCTAAAGAGCCTTTTTCCCTGCACGCTTCTTCCTGTATAGAAGCACTAAAATGCAGGACATGGAAGAAAATGTCTCGTGCTCTATAAAAATGCTCGTTTCAGGTCATGGGGTGTGTCTGGCGTGTTCTAAAAGACCAGGAGCAAACCGCGAATGGCTTCGCTTGGCGAAGGTGGCGCTTTTCACCACCGCTTCGCCAAACATGTAATAGCGCTCATATTTATGTGTCGCTATGGCTTTCTTAAGTACCTTAGTATCAACAAACTATGGATGTGGTCAATGTATAAAGCTCGCTCCCAGTCCTCTCATACTCCGGTCACTTCGCCCTCGACAAAATCACTCAAAAGCCGAGGAGGTCGATTTCATGTTGTCTCCTGGAAAAGGTGTCTCAGCAACATTTTGTTGCTTGTGGGAGTCTTTAGTCATTATTGATCAGAGTACCAATGCTGATCTCGGATGCTTCAAGATACTTGGGAAAGCTCTCGTGTAGGAGCTAGATATAAGAAAGAAATAACGAATGATGGTGTTCAGCATCATTCAACCAAGATGTATAGTGCGTCTTGATATCGGCTGCCCTATGTTGTCCCGTGGGAAATGGCCGTACAATGATCAAATTTGATAACATCCTGGACCTAGTACCGCACGTAGCGGTATAATATTCTCTGCGGACACTTCTTTTCTTCACTTTCTGCTTGCCTTATAAGGAAGTCTAAAAGAGTTCGAGACCGCATGCCATATCTTGTTTCGCTAAAATTCTATAGAACGATGACCCATGTTGCTCCTGTGGTGGACTTTCAAGAACTCACGGTTAATATATGGCTCATTAAGCTCTCGGAAAATCCAGAGTCGTTGGCTACATGAGAAGATGTTTGAGACCACTTCATGCTTCATGTACCGTTGACTCTTTGTACCCGCTTTGTCTAATACCAACCAACGTACTTCGCGAGCTTCATGAAGCTGCGGCACAACACGCAACGAGAACTCAATGAGTGTCCAACACTGTCAAATGCAACTCTTAGAGATAAAGGAGACGAGCACAAAATCTCTGTGGAAGGACGACATGTATATATTTTTTTCTAAGACTTGCGGACTCGCTAAGAGACCGGGACTAGTGTTCCAGTCGAACTCTTGGGTTATGTTAATAAAAGTTTCCCCAATAGCAGAGAACTTGATTATTCTTCACAACTGTGTTTCCGGTTATGAATAATAGAAAGACTGCTATACGGATACACTAAGACGGAAATAAGCCAGACTTAGTCTCCGATCGGATGACGTATTTACCGAACCCGGTATAATAAGCGAGGAAGTGACTTCCCTTGGTCCCTACCTCCCCTATAGTCTTTAATACGCGCGCGCATAAGGCAGCAGCGCTATAGAAGTAATTTAATTTAATAAAATTAGTATTAAGACTATTACTTTAAAAAAGACCTATAGTATACGTAGAAGATAATATATAAAAATATATAAATTTTTATTATAACTATATTTATAAACTTTCTATTTTTTATATTTTTAATATAATTTTATTTTATTAGTTATAGCGATTTTAATTATTATACTAATACTTATAGAGTTATTTAATAAAAAAATTTTTTTACTACTAGTACTAAATTTAATCTAGAGCTTATTTAAAACGTAGTAATAAAACTATAAATATATATAATAAATATTATTATAATTTAAGTAAATTAATTTATACTTAATTTATTTTTATAAAAAATAAATTAGTGTCTATAAATACTAAAGTTATTTAGACTAATATACTTTTAGTATAGTAAGTAGTATTTATTTAGTTTAAATAAATAATATATTTAATTAAAATTTTTTATATCTAACTAACCTATAATAGTAATAAAATAGTATTTTAAAATAAATAGTCCGTATATAAGAAAATTTATAAAAAAGCTATATAAGACTTTATTAAGTTAATAGATAAAGAGAAGGTATATTAAAATTAATAAATAAAAAATAAATAAATTATTTTATTAAAATATATAACAGCGCTTTTTAGCGTATAGTATACTATATAATTATTAAAAGAAAATTAATTAGTCCCTACCTAGGTACGTGTTGCGGCAGTATTCTGCTTGCTTGCACGGCTACACTTCGCCAGGCGTTGCGAAGAAAAGGCCACCAAGGAAGCTGCGCTGTGGGGAAGAGGGGCGCTTGTCTTCCAAATCCGCACCAATCGGCGCTCACCTTCCCAGCCCTGTACGCGCAGGCGTGATCCCCTGTCTAGCCTCACGCAAAGCTGTTTATGACCGGTAAATTTATTTCCCACGTCTTCACTTATATGAGCTGATCCATCCACCACCAACCGGTCGAAACATGCCAAAGAAACTGGTCATTCGCGGAACAACATTCTCGATAGTACCATTGCGCACACCGCCTGGGAAGGTTTGACAGATCAAGCGTAGTTTGGACGGACAGTAAGAGAGCTATAGAACCGCAGAGGCGAAATAATAAGTCGTTGGCCCCCCAAACTTTTCAGTAGCCCACCCGCGTTCATCCATTCGCCATAATCCTATCCGCGTTTGCTTGCCACCGGTATATTCTCAAGATGAAGTTCACGGCTTCTCTCGCCTCCTTAGCGTTGGCCGCTTCGAGCGTTTTTGCTGCACCCACCGAGCCAACCCGTACCGTTGAGAAGCGTGACACGACCATCTCCTGCGATGCCTGGGGCTCCCTACAGACGGGTGGATACACCATTTACCACAACAACTGGGGAGCCTCCGGGGCCACTTCTGGCAAACAGTGCACTTATTTCAAGTCGCTGAGTGGTAACACCGTTTCCTGGTCCACTTCCTGGACTTGGGCTGGAGGTCCATACCAGGTCAAGTCGTACTCCAACGTAGCTCTCGAAAAGGTCAACAAGCAGCTTTCCGCGGTCTCTTCTATTCCTTCGGTCTGGAAGTGGTCGTAAGTAGGACCCACACATTCGTGGAAGGGGCAAAGGAACTGACGGAAAATGGCAGACAAACCAGTAGCGGCACACCCGTCTCGAACGTTGCCTACGATCTATGGCTTGCCCCCACCTCTGAAGGCAGCAACGCCTACGAGATCATGGTATGGCTCGCCGCTTATGGCGGCGCTGGTCCCCTCTCTTCTACTGGCAGTGCCATTGCGACCGTGACCATCGGCGGAACCAGTTACAAGCTCTACTATGGCCTGAACGGCAGTGTCAAGGTCTACTCTTTCGTCGCTTCCAACACCATCAACAACTTCAACGGTGACCTCAACCTCTTCCTCAAGTACCTCACCAGCAGCCAGGGTGTGCCGTCCAACTATTACATTACTTCTCTACAGGCGGGTACCGAGCCCTTTACTGGCTCCAATGTTGTTCTTACCACCTCTGCTTACAGCATCTCCGTCAAATGAGCGGTTTGCATGTATCAGGTCTTTTTCTGTATATATCTGATTCTCAATTTGAAAAGATCCTTACGGTCGAGTAGTTGCAGGCGTCAATCTATAGATGGAGCTGTTGCCAACTCTACATGGGAAGATTACCAACTCATCTGAGCGGACCGCAGCCACAATGATCAAAGGCTGTAAAAGTCTGACTACCCATGGTGATCATGCCTGCCGAAAGTGCGGCACATTCTCTCAAATTCGTCACAATTATTTGTGTCATCGTGTCCTAGCTTCATTCATCCGCTTCTAGTCATGTGGATTCACGCCATAGAGGATGAACTATACCTGGATGCATAATTTGTTGGGGGCTGATTGAGGGCTCCTTTGTGGACCCGTAAGGGGAGTAACACCTGCAAGCTGAGCCTCCCTGGATTCGGAAAGCAATAATATACAGACATTGTGCACAGTGGCGGTCATACTCCTTGCAATCATCTGGGGAGATTTATTATCCACGCTCGCTATTATTTACATGAATACTCCAGATTTGTTCAAATCAAATGCACAAAGCTCTTCGCAGTATCAATCACGGTCTTCTCGTGTGGAATATACTCCCCGCTCTTCAACAGCTTCTTCGCCTTACTTCCATCAACTACGTGCACGTGCTCTTTATCTAGCACCTGGTAGTCAGGACTATATCCCTCTCCCGGTGTGCCCTTCACGATCCTATCCTTAGCATCCGGGAATGCTTTCCGCAGGATATCTGCAATCGACTGCGGCGTAGTGACAGCTGCAGAATTGATATACCGTTCGCCGTCCGTCTCCTCTGGATGAGCAATTGCGTATTCAATCTGAGCCGCAACGTCACGGACGTCGACGACAGCACCGATACCGGCAACGATGCCGGGAGCCGGGAATTCGCCGCCGCCGAAGATATTCCAGATCGCATAGGTCGTCTCATGCAAGTCGGCGGCAGTCTTCGGAGCGATGAGAGGAGGTCCGATGACATAGACGGGGTTCAGCGCCGTCAGCGCAAAAGGGGGCTTTTTCTCGTCGCGAAACGCCCAGAACGCTCTCTCGGCGGCGACTTTGCTCGCGGAGTAGATTGCAAAACCAGGGCTTTCTTTTCCCTGGGCTGCGACAGTGGTTTCGGCCCAGTCATTCCAGTCTTTCTCCGTAAACATGTACGGCGCCGGGGCGGAGCCTAGCACTGCTACTATTGAACTTAGGAAGACGAAAGTCTTGAGCTGAGGGCCGGCTTTGAGTGCACTGTCCAGGATGGTCTTGGTTCCGTTGACGGCTGCGCGGATAATGGGCTCAGGGTCCGTGAAGTTAAAGGAGACGGGTGAGGCGAGGTGCGCGATGGCGGTGATGCCTTTGACGACCTCGTCGAAGGCGCCGTCGACCGTGATATCGGGCACTTCAACGATGGAGAGGGCGCCGGATTCGGCGTATGATTTCAAGGGACCTGTTACCAACGCATCGGCGGAGGCAAGCTTCCGGACTGTGCCACGGACGTTATAGCCATTGTCCAGTAGGTGTTTTGCTAGGACAGAGGCGATGTAGCCGTTGAGGCCGGAAATGAGGACTGTGCCCTTTGACATGGTGGCAGCGTCTGAGGTAAAGAACAAATAAGATTTCTAAGAATTATTATGTTCGTAATGGTTTACTCGTCCGTTCTTGGCTTCGCAGGTATGTTAGATTTCCCTGGGGATGGGTTTGAGTCCATGAGCGGAGCCGTGCACTTATACGAACTGAATCTGTTGTGCGCCATCCTTGTTTACTAAACGTCCGTTGACCAAGATTGTGTTGCCTCGTTTGCGATTGGAAGTCTATCTGTTAATGTTAAGCCCCAATGATGACGAAGCGAGAGTATATGTGGTGATGGCGCTCGTTCCTGCCGAGGCTGCACCAATCGGAAAGGCCACCAACTTGTTTTGGTTTGCTTGTTGGTGTGGTGTTGAATAAACAGTGGAAAGTCTAGTTACATTAGTCACATGCATCCATATCTGATGCCCAACGATGAGAATAGGTCGCTGACGTTGCTTTAATCCAAATGAGCATCTATCGATTCGTTCATTGTCTAGAGCTTGGCTTTAGGCGCATCATCACTAAAGCGATACACCACATCCTCGAATTTATCCGCCGCAAAGACATACAGCCACACTAAGTCTTCATTGTCATCTTCATTCCTTATACCGTGCTCTGAATCCCCAGGGATGAAGATCACACTGCCCTTCCCGACTTCCTGCTCTTCTCCATCGATTGTAACGATCCCACGACCCTGTACCACATGGTATATCTCAGGATGAGTATGCCGATGACACCTCAAGTGGCCGCCCTTGGCTGCGCATCTCGCCAATCCGCATGTCAGGGTGTCGCTGGGCGTTCTTGACGAGGATAACAGCATTTTCCAGGTGACATTGCCACCGTTGCTGCCGGTGGGGAAACCCTCTTCGGGCATGTCCTGGATGGTTCGAGCAGAAAGGACGATGAGTCGGGCATTAGGCGTCATGCCGTGTTTCGTGTGATCTGTTTCCGTGTGACCTCGTATTAGGTAAACCACAAATTGGCGCGGAGCCCGGGACAATTCTTTATGTGGTGCGGTATATATTGCTGATATCATGGTTCGTTCAGAGGAATCTCCCGAGGGGCTGAGGGTACTGGATCGTATTACCCCATCTTGACTAGAACACTACGGTTACCTCGTTTATGATTTCGCTCCCAAACCATCGTAGAGCTTCAGCAATGTTCAAGCGACAATACACTTTGAATTCGAGGAGAGACATGATGTGCATATTCGGGAGCCACGACAGAGGCTTCGCTTCGCCCTGTTCCCGCCCAGGAGTCGCCACTATACAGGTCGCATACACACGACGACAAAGCCACATGGTCACGAAAACAAGCCGACTTCCCCCATCCGACTCTGCAAGCCACTGCGGGCACCCTGGACGAAATGGCCAGCATCATCCGTGGTACAGCTGTCAGAGAATGTCGCTCGGTAGCAAGTAGCAGTGCGCATGTGATGCGCATCGAGTACGCAGGCGCAGAGTACTCATCTCTCACATTCATGCGCTCCGCGATGAGCCTGGTCGCAGACGAAGAAAGCGTCTCACCGTTCCAAAGTTCGTGCAGAGCGTGGACACCTTCCCCACTCCACTGCAACGCCGCGTCGCTCGCGTGCCCATTCCCATGCATTTGCGACAGCTCTCAATGGGAGATCTGTATTTTTAGCTCGGCGCCGGCAAAGATGCCACCGCGTTTCAGATTTCCCTCGTGGCAGGGACCCTGTCCCGCAGATCCATCCAGATCATGGCTTGTTTTACCGAACAGGCTCTTTTGGCCCGCGCGCTCCCAGCCTCGAACTCCGTGGCATGCATGCATGCATGCATGCCCGCTGTTCCCACATCTCCGCTTCACCCTCCTTTTCTCTTCCATTTTCGCGTTTGCCGCCGTGCAACACTGCGTGCCAGCGGCTGCTAACATGCCTTGTTTGCGGCGGATGCATAGCGCTGCGTCTTTTCTTGGGTTCCACGACTCCTGATCGGTCAATTTCGGCCTGGCGCGAATTCCCGTTTGCAGCGCGAAGCGATGGAAATATTTCGCCGGACTAATTCTCCCCTGGAAAATGGCCGAGCGTTGATGGTCGGTGGAGAAAGAGATAGACCTTCGGGAAGGAAGAGTTTAAGCTTTGGACGGGCGGCTGAAAGTTTCCAGAACAGGTTGATCGCCTCGTTGCGAAGTGTTAGGAAGGGAGGGTCGGCGGCAGGGCTGGCGCAGGATGGCAGGTATGTATTCCTATTGGGACTGATCCAGGCTGTTGGAGGACGGCGTGCTGACCTTTAGTGTAGTCCGTTGTATAGGGCTTTCCTACTGCTTCCAAACGAGTTGGTCGTTCAGATTTTATGCGAGCTCTTCATCGCCGATATTCTGGCTCTACGTAGGGCCTCGCGGGCTTTGAATGAACTCATCACGGCATGCGGTCCAGCGTTGGTCCGCTTCTGGGTTAAGTACAAGATGGGAACTTTGCATACCCGCCTGTACCCCGCGCCAAAGACTAACGAAGCTCATTTGCAATACCTTTGTGAGTACCTTGCAAACACTGAATGCAAGAACATAAGCTCATCGACTTCAGTGGCCATGCGCCGGCGTCACATTGCCTCTATTCGTCTGACTCGAGAACTGGCTACGTTTGTGTTGAAAGATACACTCAGGCACACCAACCAGCGCCAGAAACAGCTGTGGACTTCCGTGTACGAGAAGATGATCCCGCTAGTGTTTGGCGTGGGGTATTTTCTCGAAGAACATCGACGGATCTTGTTAGAGCGAGATCTTGGGCGCATCAGGCCACGCTCCCATATCGGGTACGATATCTGTACAACGCCCGGTATCACAAGCCAGGAGCGGAAGATATTGAAGAAACTTGACCCGCCCTTGCGGCTGCAGTTCTTCTACATGTACTGCTTCATTCTGCAGGTACTCATGCGGAAGCTGCGACCGCCAACGTATGCCGGATCCGTTGAGAAGGTCTTCCGTGGTTGGCACGGAAAGCCCGCGTGTGTAGAAGACATTGCTTTTGTCTTGATACTTGGAGGCATAGGTGCAGTTGCAAAGTTGCTTGCTTGCCAGAACTACAGTGAGCGGAGGAGGTTGCTCCATTCATTCATTACTCGTCTATCACCGCACGAGAATGTTAGGTGGAGAGAGCATTGGAGGGATCTGGGCGTCACGTCGCATGCACTGTTGGACGACATCCCCTGCAGTTCTATTGGTATTACGCAGCTGGACCAGATCTGGACGCCGTTGATCGTAGAAGGGATGAGCGCACAAAGCATGGAGTTTACGCAGCGCGAGAAAGACCGGTACGAGGAGGTTCGGGTGTCTCGAAACTTTCTCAACGAAGTAATGGGTTACGACATAATGCGAGGTAGGCCAGCGGAGGAGGATGACTCGGACGATGGAAGCCGAGACGAGATGTAGTATGCCCGACGATGTGCAAGGGTTGCCAGTGTCAATTGAGGATATTGCCCGATGCGGAGCTCATGCAGATATCGTGCCACATCCAAATCGTTGACATATGCACCTAAACCTCGTATGAACCTGCCTTCATGCAGCTGCATCTTAGAAAATTTTACGTGTGTCAGATGTCGCGCAACCTTGCACGCCTCGCAGACGACATGCAGCTGGGGTACAGAAGGACCAATTCGAATGCATTGGGTATCTGGGGTACCTCAGGAGTTGATTGCTCCACATGATCACCTGGTGCGGTCCACACGTACGGCCAGATGTCTTCTTCTCTGCGCCCAGAGTCCGAAGTTGAATCTCCACTTGTCACCCACGGCTCGATTGGGCTGTACGATTGTTACCTGTCTGGCCCGGGTCGCTTGTCTGCAGTGACCTGCAGTCTTGCTCCTCCCACTATGGGTCCGCTAACAGCGATCCCAGATCCTGGTCAGCGGCAACTGCGTTAGATGTATAGTACCGCCAACTTGCCTCCTACAACTTTTTGGCGCCACGAGGGCTTGCAAACAAGGTCAAAGAGGGTCGACGAGCTCGTAGGGACCCTGCAGCGGTTGCAGAGGGTAGGCCGGACGCACCGACCGGCGACGACTGTGGTGCTTGGAGGTGGGTTTCAAAGGCCCACTTGGCGGGGTGGGACTGTTCACGCGAGAATGCTTCTGGAATATCGTCACGTAACCACTTTGGCTTCGGAGCGAACGCGAACCAGTGAGTTACTCATCGAAGGGGGCCATGGTCTCGGCAGCGTATTGACCCCACTCTTGCGCCCTCCTGCGTCGCGTCTGAAGCGTATACTTTGGGTGTCCTCCCTCGATCCAAGGTACCGCTGCGAGCACCTGTGACAGGGAAGCGTGTGATGAGGTGATGCAATTCGGATTCCGTTACTGGAATAGGATGCGGAAGAAAGGATTGATGCTCGCTCGCTCGAGGCAGGTGCGGCGATGCACGCGACACGGCGATGTCTCGAGCATGACGTTCAGCGGTGATCAAGGGGCTCTGCTCGACGGCGGACGACAGGCTCCTCTGCATTCACCCTGTTGATCTCCAGCCCGATGCAGCAGTCGCACAGTGCCCCAGCACACAATCTGATCGAACATGCAGCGCGATGCATCGAGATGGTTCTACGTCATTGCCTGTCGCCGCCAGAGTAAGGATGCAGGTCGCGCGAGGAGACGCCGGGCCGAGGACATGGCGTTGGGATGATGCTCTGGGCCCGTTCACCTCGGGAGAGGACTCTCATTCACGCTGCCAGGAGGGGACGAGACGTTACTCGAGATACTCGAATACATGCAGGTTACAGACGGCCGTGCGTCGGCTGCCGTCGCACAAAGTGGCGCCGTATGCGTTTCCACATGGGTGTCAAAGCTTGGTGGGTGCAAATGTCGGCACCAATCGCGGCGGCGTCGATTCACCGCCAGATGTAATCCTTGCTAGGTCCCCAGCATCTCTCCGCGCCGCTCTAAATGCTGCCGACCCCATATTGCCCACCCAAATCCCTCGCCCGCCCTCGCTCAGAGTCCCCCTCCAGCAAGCCGTGTGCGCTGGCATTCTGTGTTGCATCGGCGCTCCCCCTCGAAGCCAGGTCCTCGGTACCTGACGCGGACCGACGTTTGCGACTGCGACTAGATATACGCCGACTGCCACACCCTCACCCCTCCACACCCGCGCACGCGACCTCGCCCACCCCTCCAGCACCTGAGACCTGTGGACGTGTGCCTGGCGACCATCGTCGCATATTCACCACTCACAGCCGCCCGCCGTAGCGCACCACCGCATTCCGCGCGCGAGCTGCCCTCTCCCGAGCACGCGCAGGGGTCGTACACTGTCAGCTGAGCCGTTCACCGAGACCCACCACCGCGCCCTCCCGAGCATCATGAGGCCGTAGAGATAAGATAGACGAGGAAACATGGACTTTACGGTGAGTCGAACCCCTCCACACCCGCGGGTGAGGCGTCGCCCGCGCCGTCGGCACCTTCCGCGGGTCGGTCGTCTGACCTCCTTGATCTTGTTCCGGCTGCTGACTCGGCTTCAGATCTCCCTCGCACACTTCTGCGAGGTCCACGGTCCCACATCCATCATCTGCACCCAAGCCTCGCCCGCGCCATGCGGCTCCTGCAACCCATGCGTGACGCCACCTTCCGAAGAACCACATCCCCAGATGCCCTACAACGGATTGTATGAGCAACCTCCCACGACGCTGAAGCTGGGCGGCCGTATTCCGCAGCTCACATCACCCTTCGAGACCCCGCCCACCAGTCCGAGGTCGCCTTCGCATAACCCTTATTTCCCCAGCCTTTCCGTTTCTGACAGCAGCTTTGGCGGCAGGAGACCAAGTAGCACTTACAGCACTGACAACGACGTGTGCGACAATTGCCAGATCGTTGTCCCGAAGAAGGTCAGTGCCAGACTGCCGGATGGCGCACCAGGAAGCCCATCCAAAGACGGGCGTGGCCGCAATGGAAGTCCTGTGCTGCGAACCTCACACAACTTCCCAGTCCGTGGCTCTAGCGCATGCGATGACCTGAGTAGCTCGACTTCTTCCGATACCTCTGACACTGAGCATTCCAAATCGTTCGACAGCAACGGCTCGCAGATGTTCCCGGACTCGGTTCCCGCTTCACCCATGTATTCGCGGGGTATGCATACTCACACGCTTAGCTACGTTTCCACTAGCCAGCCACAGTCACCCGAATCCTACTCCTTGCTCCGACGGACTTGCCTGCGCACTCTTTCCACGGAAAGACTACCCATGGGAAAGGCCGCTGGACCCATGTTCTTCGGCGATTCGTATGCTGGATACACCATCGCATACGTGTTCCGGTTACGGGATCCACGTGCGCGTGGTGCAATGCGGGAGTACGCTCTGATCGCCATGGCCGGCCGCGACGACCTCCGTGCCACGAAAGCCATGGTTAAGGTTACCGAGGTGTTCGAATGGATTGCCAACCGTATCATTGCTCTAGCCGATAAGGTCCTGGAGAAGGACAGCCAGAACCCATTGCAGTCACGGCCTAACACCGCAGTGCCCGTCACTCCGCCCTTTGGGCCTTCTGCATCATCGATGCCGGTCTTTCAGACGTCACCGCAAAAGGAGAGACCTCTTTCTTCGGTTGCGAGCTCTCCGGCTACCCGAACTATTACACCCGTGTCTTCCTTCCTGTCCGCTAAAAAGGTCGATCCGGACGGGTATCCGCGCATCTCTAGCGAGGTCATGAAGGCCAAGAACCTGGTCGAGATCGTCGGTATGGAGGACTTTTTCGTGTGGTTGCATGGCATTTTCTGCGGCCTGCTCCATTCCCTGATCAACCAGTTTGGCCAGCTTCCCACTGCCTAATCGCTTGTGCAGATGTCATTGATCGTCAGCCCACTGCGTTGAGACACTTGTCCTTCTTCTCTGTATTACATATTCCCCTGCCTGTTTTCGTGGTATTCTCGTCGTGCGTTCCAGCGTTGGTTCCAGGGTGGGCTTCATTCAGCATGGGCGTTTTGGGTGTCGCTTGGCTCCAAGGCCGGGATGCGGTACGTGTGTTTCTAGATCGCTCGGTGCGCGAGCCTGGTCTTTTCAATTGCGTCGACAGTTAACGGCCGCTTTCTCCTTTTCTTCTCTGCCGCTCGTTTCCAAGCTGTCCTGGTGAGGACTGAGTAGGCTTTATACCCGTTGAGATACCCTATGGTTTACCTTTTTTGGTGGGGATGTATAGGATTTCTAAAGAGATTGATGAGTCCAGCACGATTCGTAAACAAATAGCATGGTTGCATTTATCTTGGTGCTCTTGTGCGCTTCGCTCTCCAGTGTACGTATACGTGCATCAACATGTGATCCACCAACATCAATGGATATGATTGTGCCATCAAGGTGCTGCGCCTCGGCCAGGCCAGCGGTAGAAACGAGTCCAGAACTCCGTGCCCTCATTGTGGAAAAGAGACACGGTGAGAGAGACCACTGGAATGGAGTAGTAGTGTAGAGGCAGACTGAGGAGGTAGAGGCACAAGCAATGAAGATTTTCCGGTGCAAGGCAGCCGTCTGCATGGGCAAGCAAACGGGGGCGAGGGCGGCCTAGCGGGCGGTTGCAGCCGGGCCTGAGGCGAAAAGTCAATGCACAACCAGGATTTCGATGCACAGCCGTTGGGCAACGGTTTCGCGTGCGCCGTTACGGACGCATCTTTGTTGCTTTTGCGAGTTGTTGCTGTTGCGAGGCGGAAATGTGGCGTTAGGGAGGTCGTGTTTGGGTTAGTAAAGAGGGCTCAGTGATTCGTTTTGTGCGGAGGGACGCACAAGCGCGGAGTAACGGGAGCTGCTGGTAGTGCACATGGTTGGTAGGAACGCTTATTTGGGGACCTATTTTCCTTACCCTTCTTTGTGTAGAATAGCAAGGCCATAGCATCATGTATATGTTTTATATGGAATCAATACAGGGACTTGTACGGAAGAGCTCGATTGAAAGCGTCGCAGCCCGCAGCTGTGCCTCGCACGCCAGTCAAGCAACCCACGGTACCCGCCAACAGAGAACCCAGAGACCCTGGTGCCGCACCCCAATTACGTCGACCACGCAAGTTTCCCAGAGAGGCAACTAGAAACAAGCCATCGATTCCAGCAGCCAGGTCCTCCGTGCAATAGCATTACGTACCACCCACGTGCACGCATACCCCACCTGTGCACATCCATCTCCACGTGACCGCTCCCGATCCATCGGACCGACGATGCTTGGCAGGGTCAAGCGCACGTCATAGGGTCCAGCGAGCAGGGACCCGCAAACGTCAGGCTGTGGGGGGAGGGACGTCAGTTGTAGCAGGTATTATAGCGGAGCGACGAGCCGAGCTTCATACGTGCCCTTGCAGGCGACGTCAGCGATAAGCTTCCAGGCTGGTGCCAAGTTTGTCGGTTGGGAGCTGCTGGGTGTGCCCGGGTGTGGTCGGTACCGGTGAGCGCGCGGTGACGGAGGAGGATGCGGTTGATTGCAATGTCGGGGGAACGCCGTGCCAGGTTTGCATCTGCGTCGCAGAGGCGTATATAAGTAGAGCGTTTGTCCCGTTGAATTGTCCATCATAGCATCCCTATCGAAGCACATCCCATCCCGTCCCATCCTTCAACTACACATACGCAACCGCACGGATTCCTCGTCGCAAATATGAACTCCAATACCAACAATGCCGGCGGAGCCCAGAAGGAAGATTACGTCGACAAGGGCCTCGACGCCGCCGAGAAGAAGTACGGCGGGTCCATGGGCCAGGACACGCAGAAGAGCCGCGCCGTCAACGAGAAAATTGTACGTTATGGCCTGTCCTTCCCTATGTCCTTTCCGTGACAGATGCTAATGTGGTCGCAGACCGATGGCGCACGCAACATGTTCGAGAAGGCGACGGGGAAGGACGTCCCCGATAAGATTTCCAACTAAGGAGGATGAGCCACGCGAAAAACTCGTGTCGAGGGCGATGGGAAGCGAGAATATGGGAGACCCGGGCAGGGTTCGTCCTGGGATTGAGTGCATGAATAGAATTGGGGATGTAATGACTATCTACGGGTTATGATGATACAAACAACGTTTACATCTATTGCCATACTCGCTGCCTATGTGACTGGGGAATGCTACACCGTCGGACTCGCGATGATATAAGGGATTATCAATGTGGTTACCAGCCTGCAAGTTACCAGCCTATCCTTTCCATACCTATATGAATAATCCCAAGTAATAATAGTAGGCACCTCGCTTTCCCGCTACCTCGGGGATTCCACGCATGTGGAGAACAAGGCTCCAAGTGTATATAGGCTTGCGTAGCGGATGCGGGGGACCAGCCGCGAGGGCCGGCATGTCGAGCTTAGGGCGGTACCAGAGTGTTATTATAACGAAACGGGGCGAATATTCAAACAAGGTGTGTCCAGTGCATCAGTTGCAGAGGTCCATCTCAGCCATGGAATGCAAGGCGAGAGCTTTCAGGCTCCACTGCATATACGACAGCTCCCAGAATGAAAACTCACGCAATGTATGCGATCGTTATTCATCCATGTATAATTATTTCTATGCTTTTGCGTTTGTCCTGGTGACTTGCTCGCCGGCGCGTGTAACCGCAGATCAAGCCACCCACGTCCATCCTCTCCTATCCTGCCAACTCCACTCGGCGACCAAGGATCGCTCTGCCTTCCGTCTCACTGAGCATTTCCAAGCCCAACTCATCCAGAACATTCCTCGCAGCCTGATTGTCCGCGAAGAGCCTCTTCTCGACTTCCCACAGCTCAAGGTCTCCACCAAGCTCAGTGCCTCCCTCGGCTGTCCCACCCTGTGTTTCTTTTTGCGGCGCCTCGTCGTCTTCCCCATCCCAGGCTCCCCAGTCTTCGCCACCATCCCCACTTTCATCAGTCGATCTTACTTGAGATTTACCACCCTTGATGGGCAAGCTGAGGAGTTGGGCCCCTTCAAGACACTTGCGCAGTCCGGCTTCCGCAACGCCCTGACCTACGGCTTTGTCAACAACCCGACATATGGCCTGAAGATCAGCTGATAACTGTGTAGCGCCCGCGGTCGAGAAGCGGTGCCGGCTGAGAACGTTGTCCCAGACGATGCTAGACACGGTAGCGAGAGCGCCTCTTGCGATGCGGCGCAGCGGAGCGGGAGCCAGGGTGCGGGACAAAAACCCCAGCGTATTGGTCAGATAGCTAATGAGTGGGTCGAGCTCTGCGGTGCTGGACAGTGTGGCGCTTGACAAGCCGGTAAGGGTGGCCCAAGGATTGCTGGAGGGAAAAAAGAAGTAAGTATAGGGGCATGGGAACGAAGCTGAAATCGCCGCTTTGGGAACTCACATGTGTCGATAGGCACGTAGCGCGTCTCGCACGTTACCGTTTATGGTGTCGATTATGATCTTTTCGCTACGGATGCGGAGGCGCGAGTACGCTGCTGCGGTTTCGTCGAAGAGCGCCCCGCCATCCGTGTCACCGCCTATAGCTTTTGACGTGCGCTCTGCTACGTCGGCCACAGACATGGCACCAATGTTATGGGCTTGGCGAGCACGATCTTGTAGCTCGTCCCAAATGTCGAGAAAAAACTGGGCGGTGTATTAGCCCCTGATGGTCAATGTTCCGACATGGCCGTCAGTCGCAACCTACCACGTCGTCGCTCCAATCTCGCATGGCTCGCTCGAGGTAGTCTGCACTACCATACGTCTTACAGAGCCGCTCAAGTCCCTCTACGCCCAGCAGCTTGTTCTGTTCTTCTTTGGAGACGCCACCCATCGCACGACCCAACGACGTGGTCAAGGTGAGATAGGCTTCCAGGTTTCCGCGGAGCCGCTCTTCCAGCTTGTCGAATATAGTAATTTGAATGTCAATTAAGAATCTTAGTTTCTGGGTAAAGGATGTCAAGGGTCGGTAGCGGTCTGTATTGCTGATCAGTTATGAATATCGAATTTCGTTGCGGCAGTTCCCACCTGTAATTGTTTCAAGCAAGTCATTGACGCGAATCGCTCCCTTGGTAGGTTTTGTGGCTTTGGGATCGACGCTCTCGTAGTCCAGATCGCCGAAATCAGGGGCCTCAACAATGCTCTGATAACGGGCCAAGGCAACTATGCGGCAGTCAGTTTGGGGTGCATATGCGATCGTCACGTGCGGATGTTGGGTGAATCGTACAATCCTTCTCGACCTGCAGCCACCGCCCAAACCAGTCACCCTGGACGAGAAATTCCCATGACAGTCCTTTCCACCCCTCCAAGCCGTAGCCGCCGTCGTATCTCCATTCCTCTCTAATGGTGGTGTCGAAGCTCATAACCTCGTGGATGAGGTGGCTCAGAAGCTGGGGTTGCGCAGCCACTTTTGGAAGAAGGGCGGCAATCTTGGTCCTCAGCATGGGTAGCAGCGCGGTGATGAAGGCAGACGTTGCATCAATATAGACGGGATTCAGAGCGAGATCGGTACCGCGGAACTGCTTCAGCAAGATGGGCTGCACATGGTCCGCAACGAAGCCATTATAGTCATTCAGCAGGCTGGTGATGTGCGAAAGGAAGTATTCAGGTCTGTCGATGCGGTTCGTAGGCTTGTCGCCGTCGAAGTGGTAGCGGAAGCGCATCTCGAGGGGCTGCACCAGGACACGGAACGGGAAGAGCACGGCAGGGAGCTTGACCTTGCTCGCCTGAGCCTGGGCATACTCTATCCCATCGAGCTCCGGCATCTGCAGGTCGAGCAGCTTCAGCACAGCCGCCTCCCAGTCGTCCTGCAGGTCACTTCCAATGGTGGCCTTTGGGGTCGGCCATTTGATCTTCTTCAGCACGTTATCGAGGTCGGCGGAGAAGGCATCTAGGATGCTGGAGCGAAGGGCGCGGGTGATGTGGTCGACGTGGTACAGCAGGTGCGGAGCAGCACCCTCGGCCTCGTCCTGCAAGCGGAGCAGGCGGGTGTGGAGGGAGCGCAGCTGCTTGTAGGGCGCGAGGGCGGCCTCGTTGGACGTCTGCAGCTGCGATTGCGCTTCGTTGCTGGGCCCGTCAGCGGGTGTCGTCTGCGACGCACACAGGAGCGGCCTACCTCAGCACGTCGACGTCGTGCAGCAGCTCGACGTAGGCGGCGGCCACGTCCAGGCGCTGCAGCGTGTCCAGCACCTGCTCGCAGCGGGGCACGGCGGCGTCGCTGGTGTCCGAGGCCGCCACGACCAGCAGGCGGCGGTCAATGTCGGCCTGCTCTGCCCGGAAGGCGTCGGCGCGGGCCTGCAGCGACTCGTGGTGGCGGCGGGCGGCCTGCTTCGCGTCGTGGAGGTTGCGCTGGGCGTCGTGCAGCTGCTGCTGGAGCAGGCCGTGCTGGGCGCGGATGGTGTCCAGCAGGGCATCGAGCGAGTCCAGGTCCTGGGGCGTCTGCAGCCTGTCGTCGAGGTAGTCGGCGACGCGGACCTCGTCGTCCATGGCGCCTGGGAGGGGCGCTGCGCGTGCGGCCGGCCGACTGTTGGCAACGGGACAACTGGCCAAGCGCCGCCGATCGATCGGCCCCGATGGTGGCGCCCGTTGCCAAGCTTCGGCTACCCCCTCTGGCGCTCTCGTGGCAAGCCTTCTCAGGCCACTGTCCGCAAGCTGGCTGACCGTCGCGCTGCCGTGCTGCCGTGCACTGCATCTGAAAGGCTTGCCGTCGCTGCATCAGTCCCGGAAATGGATGCCCGCCCGCCCCCTATAAAGAGTGGCGAGCTTTCTCGGTGCAAGGTTCGTGTGCTTGGTCCCGATCTCACGTCCCCGCATCTCAGATAGCCGAGTGCTTGGGCGTCTGGTGCATGTACTTTTTTTTTTCTCCCCACCCCGGCCCCATCTACCGCCCGTCCAAACATGCCCAGGGAGAACAGGAAGCGCGGCCGCCGCGAGGAGCAGAAGAAGCGCAAGCGAGAGCACGGCGACCCGGAAGATGCGTCCAAGCGACGCAGAAGGAGCGCCGACGAGGAAGCTGCGCCCCAGGTGGAGGAGGAGCAGCCGTTCCAGGATGAAGCCATTGATGGCGTCACGCGCCCGGGCGCCATACCCTTCTACGGCATGCTCGACGACGACGAGCAGGAGTACTTCCGGCGCGCAGACGAAATGCTCGAGCTCAACCAGTTCGACGGGCCCGACGAGCGCAAGCTCTTCATCGAGAGCGTGTACAAGGAGGCCGAGGGCAAGGAGCTCAAGATTGCGAACAGCCAGTCCTGCTCGCGGCTGATGGAGCGCCTGATCCTCCTGTCCACGCCGAAGCAGCTCAAGCATCTGTTCCAGAAGTTCAGCGGCCAGCAAGTGCTCCCGACCCTCGCGCCTGCCCAAGCAATGCTGACAAGCGCAGCTTCGTCCACCTCGTCCAGCATCGCTTTGCGTCGCACTGCTGCGAAGCCTTGTTTATACAGGCCGCCCCCATCGTTACCCAGGAAGTCGCCAAGCCCGATCTCGTGCACACGCCGCCCTCGTCTGATCCGAACCATGTCGTCGCATCCATGGAGAACCTCTTTCTCTTCACCCTGGACGAGCTGGAGGGATACCTGGGCTACCTCATCACCGAGCGCTTTGCCTCCCATGTCCTGCGCGTACTGCTCGTCGTGCTCTCTGGCACCCCCCTGGAGAAACAAGGCAGCAAGTCGACTCTGCACAGCAAGAAGAAGGAGAAGGTCGGCGTTCCCGGGTCAGAAAAGCAAGAGTTCGTCTTGGGCCAGAGGAAAGTGCCACAGTCGTTCTTGGATGCTTTGCAAAAGGTCATCGATGATAGTGTTGTGAACCTGGACACGAACTATCTGCAGGCGCTGGCTACGCACCCCACAGGCAACCCCACCCTGCAGCTGATGCTCAAGCTCGAACTCACCCTGTTCGGCAAGACAAAGGCCAAGGATGAAAACTCCATTATTCGCAAACTGCTTCCGGATGACCCAATCAAAAAGGACACACCCAGTGCGTCATTCATTAATGGTTTAATGTACGATGCTGTCGGTTCCAGGCTATTGGAGACCATCATCGAACATGCTCCTGGGAAACTCTTCAAGTCCATCAACAGACACTTCTTCCAGCCGCGTATGGGGAGTCTCGCCCGAAATGACATTGCTGGTTACGTCGCTGGTAAGCTCCTGGAGCGACTGGGTAGGGACGATCTTGAGGAAGCTACCCGCCAAATCGTCGAACAGATACCCGATCTGGTTGAGCGCAATCGAACCGCCATCATCAAAACTCTCATTGAGCGCTGCGTCGTTCGAGGAGTAGACACTATTCCCATCGCAGCCCAGCTTGAAGCTGCATATGGTGGTTCCAGTGGCTTTGAGCTTGCACGCCTTCTCAAGCTCGGCGAAGCCCCCTCCGACGATGGTAAGACGAGGGACAAACACGAGCATCCGCAGCCAGACAAGGTCCACGGATCTTTGCTCGCGCAAACCATGATGACCGTGGATGGACCTCTAGGTAACCTAGTTTTCGACTCTTTCGCGAAACTGGGCGACTACATGACGCTACGAATAGCTCGCGATCCGGCAGCGTCGCGAACATTGCAGGCTGCATTGGTGTCTCCCAATGCGACTGTGATCTTCCGAAGAAAAGTCATACAACAATTCTATGGGCATGTTGGTGAACTAGCTTTAGATCCTACTGGATCGCACGTAATCGACTCAATCTGGGAAGGTACCGCTGGCCTTGCTTTCATTCGCGAACGCATTGCAGAGGAGCTCGCCGAGAACGAGGCAGCACTTCGTGAATCTCACGTCGGTCGCGCAGTATGGCGAAACTGGCGCATGGATCTCTACCGGCGACGTCGTGCAGATTGGGTGAAGCAAGCTCGCTACACCGCAGGAAATGAGGGTTTTCAGTCCTTTCCTGAGAGCAACGGTGAAATCACCTCGCCATCTCAAGGCCGCAAGACCGGCGGTCACCTCTCAGCTATCGAACTGGCGCGCAAGAAATGGGTAGAAACGCAGGCTGCAAAGGCGAAACTGGACGCGGAGAAGGCCAAGGGAGAAGCCGCAGAGACGAAGAAGGAAAGCAGAGAGAACAACAGAGATGGCCGAAAAGAAAGCAAAAGGGAAAAGTTGGGAAAGCTGGAGTCTAGGCACGGGAGCAGCAGCGGTAAAGGAAAAGAAAAGGCGAAGACGAGGGTTGTGGCGCACTGATTCACCTGTGTCTTGTATTTGGGCGTTGTACACCCCTAGAGGTGGTGACGCAACATTGCAATCGTGGAGGAGTCCATGTGGGGACTTGGGACGGCTTTTGATTTGATCTAGATACCTTTGGTTCGGCGGTGAGTCTTTCTGCCGGCAGTAGTTCCGTGAGAGAATATTTAAGTTGATGTCGCCATCTTCGTGTTACCTTGCACGTCCAATGGTCATTGATACTCCCAAGCTCTGTTTTTCTGTTTCCGCTGTCGCTTCGGCTTCATACTCCTTGTAACATATCTTCCCCCTTTTGACAGAGCATGACTGGTGCTGCAAATGGGACGGAGCCGCCGCTCGATCGGGCAGATGAGGTTCAAGAGGTATCCTGGCTCCTGTCTCCTGTCCCCACTTCTTCTTATAACTAACGATCGAACGACTAGCTCCTCGATGCTGTACAGAAACTGATCATACCGTTTATCCGAGCAGCGGATGAAGATGCGACCACGAAGCGCACCGGACATGGTCTCGCCATCCCCGGCGGAGGACCCAGAACGGCATTGGTCGAGCACCACCCTCCCAGGAAACTCGAGCAGATCTTGAATTTGAGTATCCCAGAGCAAGGAGGAGGCAAAGTTGGATTGGTGCAAATTGTCGAGAAGGTGCTACAGTACAGTGTAAACACGTGGGATCAGGGGTTTCTTGACAAATTATATGCGAGTACGAACGCGGTATGTCTCTCACCTATCCACATTCTTTCGTACTATACACTTCAGTGGTTGTTCGCGATTCTAACTCACCACCAGGTCGGCCTCGTCTCAGAGCTCCTCCTCGCCACGCTGAACACAAACGTACGTCCACGGAACCAACCCCTCAAACCACAGCTAACAAGGAACCACAGGCACACGTCTACCAAGTCTCCCCAGTCCTCACCCTCGTCGAAAAACACACCGCAAAGTACCTCGCCCACCTCTTCGGCTACTCCTCTCCTCACTGCGGCGGCATCAGCCAACCGGGCGGCTCCGCCTCCAACGCTTCTGCCCTCGTCATCGCCCGCAACACGCTGTACCCTGCAACCAAAGAGAACGGGAATGGCGCCCACCGCTTCACGCTCTTCACATCCGCGCACGGGCACTACTCCCTCGAGAAAGCGGCGCAGATGTTCGGGCTAGGGTCCAAGGCCGTGATTTCCGTCCCCGTCGACGCATCCGGGCGAATGGTGCCCTCTGCGCTCGAACACCTCATCCAAGCGTCCAAGGACCGAGGCGAGACGCCCTTCTTCGTGAACGCCACGGCCGGGACCACGGTCCTGGGCTCGTTCGACCCCTTCCGCGAGCTCAGTGCCGTGGCGAAGCGGCACGGGCTATGGCTGCACGTCGACGGCTCGTGGGGCGGCAGCATCGTGTTCCACCCCGAGAAAGCGCGCGCGCGCCTCGCGGGCGTCGACCTCGCCGACTCCATCGCCGTGAACCCGCACAAGATGCTCGGCGTGCCCGTGACGTGCTCGTTTCTCCTCGCGCGCGACCTGCGCCAGTTCTGGGCCGCCATGACGCTGCCGGCGGGCTATCTCTTCCACGGCGCGGGCGAGCGCGTAGACGACATCTACGACCTTGCGGACCTCACGCCACAGTGTGGGCGCCGCGCGGATAGTCTCAAGTTCTTCCTTGCGTTGCAGTACTATGGGCAGCGGCATTTCGCGGACCTGGTAGGGGGCGCGTACGAGGCGGCGGAGTACTTGCACGCGCTCGTCGTGAAATCGGAGAATTTTGTGGCGGTGAGTCTGGATCCGCTGCCGTGCTTGCAGGTCTGCTTCTACTGGGCGAGAGGGGGGAAGCTGAGCGAGGACGAGGAGGTTAATGGGAGGGTGACGAGCGAAGTAGCGCAGAGGTTGATTAGTAGGGGATTCATGGTTGATTATGCGCCCGGGGAGAGGGGAAAGTTCTTCAGGGTGGTCGTAAACGGGGGCACAAGGAAGGGCACCTTGGACGGGTTGGTGAGAGCGATTGAGGAGGTGGCCGGGGAGCTGGGCTACTGATGAGAGCGAAGAAGACGAAGATATGACGGATTGGAATGACCAAGGAGGTGATTACAGGTGGTGGTTGTTAGTCCGCGAACGATGGTGTTTTATCTGTAATTAGGTAATAGAGCTCGGGAATAGAGCCGCCGCATCCGCTGATGTGCTTGTGTAGATTATCATGCCGATATTGAACCAAGCCTACAGTTGGAACATCTTGCGGTCGCCTCCTGGATCAAATCAACCTGATTAATCAGCTTCAGCGGAAGAAATGACGCAAGGAACCCCGCAGGAGCAAACTCATTGATGTTCCTTCGCACATGTTTCCTTGTTGACCCGTAGTATTTGATGGATTTGTTCGAACCATAACAACTGCGTATTCTGATGTATCCGTACATACATTCACACGCCCAACCCTACATAGATACATAAATCCGTACATATACTCAAACAACGACGTACATCGTCTCTTCCCGTGTATGCCGTGCCTGCTCTGTTCTCCCTATCGTATCTTACAAGCCCTGGAGCTCACTTCTCAAACCACCCTGCTAACTCTTTCCTCAACTCGGCCTCTTTCCTTCCCAACACTCTAATACCCCTTTCCATACACGCTCGTTCGACCTCCCTCGCATCCAGCGCCTGGAATCCTCCGTCTCTCCTAATAGCCCAATCATCCTTCTGCAAATATCTTATCCTATTCCTCAATCCATATCTCAGCAGCGCCTTCGGCGGCGTCAAAAATAACCAATCCCACACTTCCGGCTGAATCCCGAACCTCACATCCAAACTCAACAGCGTATACAAGTCCGCCTTCTCCAATGCTTCCAGTGCCATAGCCTGGGGACGGACGTCGCCCGGATTCGTCATCCCCGGCTTGCGATCCCTCGCCACCAGCCTCGCCGCATCGATCGCGAGCCTCCTCTCCCTCTCCGTCCGTCGCTCCTCCGTCTTCCGCAGCTTCCGCTCCATCTGCGCCGGAGTCCGGCACGGCTCCGGCACCACGGGCGTCATGTACACGACCAGCACCGGCAACCACTCGCCAAACACGATCAGCAGCGCCGCAAACACCGGCAGCCGCAGCTTGTCGGCGCGGCTGCGTAGCACGAGCTGCCACTCGGCGCGCGTCAGCACCCTGACCATGTCCGCTTGTTTGTTCGCGCCGGCCCGCCGCGCCTTTTCACGGAGCGTCTTTGCCAGCTTGAGTGTCGACCGCACGTTGGAGATGCCTTGCTTGTAGAAGGTGATGTACGAGCGGCCGCAGCGCCAGAGGTATTTGAGGTACGACTCGGAGCCGCGAGGGGGCACGTGGAGATCGGGTGCGTATGTCGAGTGTGGTGGATTGAGCTTCGCGCGGATTTGTGGGACGGGTGCGGCGAAGGGGGTCGATTTGGCGGAGATGGAGCTCTTAGGGTGCGCGGTAGAGTATGTCTGCGGAGAGGCTCTGCGGGCGGGCGCGACGGAGGAGGCATAGCGGACGGGTGGTTGGAAAGGGTGCGCATGGCGTGGTAGCGTATATCGGGGATTGCTATGAGGCCTTCGCTCGGCTGAGGGACGCGCGGTGCACGCGTAGAATAATGTACGGTGGCATTGCGAGAGGGGTGATGCTTGGCGCGACCTGGACGATGTAAAGGAAAGTTGTGTTATGGGTCGCGGCTTCATTGCAAGGCGTTTTTTTCGAAGGTAGGTATATGTAAAGTTAGGGAGCGACTGTCGGGTTTGCGAAATACGAAAATGAATTCACAAGTGTTGGAATGCACGATGTCATCGCACCTCGCGCACACGCTAGGCTTGATTGAGGCTAACTATTGCACGCGTCATGATTCACCTGCCATTGCCTCGCTGGTCTGCCATTCTGACATGTTTGAATTGGTCGGAAATCTCAAGTTAACATTCGAACGTTTGGGGACAAGGATCACGTAGTGCCTGCGCTAGCTTATGCACATTTCGTAATAGAGTGGAATCACGCATATGCGCGTTCAGCACATTTTAGGTAGCTATGGTCACACTTTCCCAACATAACGTACAGACAGAGGTGCCCTTCAACATAAGTATTTTACATGGCCTAGACGCCGTCATCCTTGGAGCTAAAGGAAGATAATAAGAAAGGAGAAGCGTCACCGAAGGATTACAAGTCGCGAGTCTAAACTTACTCAACAAACTTCTTCACGTCTAATGCAAGATTAGCAATTGCAGGCGATCATAGAGAAACGGAGAAACTTACTGTTCAACCACCGGATGTACTCCTTCTGCTCCTTGTGATCAATGTAGTCGGGAATGAACAGGGCCATACGGGTGTTGATGCCGCGCTCCTCGAGGTACTTCTCAAGCAGAACCTGGAGGTCCTCGTCTAGGTTATTGAATGGCGGGCCGGTGTACAGCGTCCTCCTTGCCCAGTCCTTCTCGGCGGTCGCGGGATCAGCGAGATCAGCCGAAGGGAAGTACCACAAGTCCTCGATCAGGAAGTCGCCATCCTGGGCAGTAGCATCGATGGCAAGAGCGCCTTTGCCAGGTCGTTCGATGCGGATGTTGGCGTGGGCAGGGAAGCCCTGCTGCTGCGCATCTTCGTCGTACTCGTCGTCGAGCTCTTCACGGTCAGCGGGCGCAACGCGGTCCTCAGGTGCGACGCGGATGTTGCCGTCACGAATGTTGCCCTGGTTGATAGCACCCTTGGTGTTGGCACCGCCAGACTGGCCGTCGAGGTCATCAACCTCATTGTCGTACATGGCAGCGTCATTGAGGTCCTCGTTGGGGACGCTGTTGTTGAGGTCGGCGGTGCTGAAGGTGATGCGGATCTTCTCGTCGCCAAAGGTGCGGGTGAGGGTGACCTCCTGGTGGCCGGGCTTGTCTTCGAGCTGGAGAAGTTAGTGCTGTGTTCCAAATGTGTTGTGCACATCGTATACCTCAAAAGGGCTGTTCTCGAGGTATTCCTTGATGTTGGTGGACAGGTCCTCATCCTCCTTCAGATCCTCCTCCATGGTGATCTCATTCTGCAGCTTTGCGACGAGCTCCTCCTTGACTAAAAGCAAATCAGCCGGAACCCCAGCATTGTGAAGCGTGTATCTTACCATCTGAGTCCTGTCTCCGGATCGCCGAGATGTGGAAGGAGGCTGTGAGACGCGGTGCCGACTGTGTCCATGCTGGGAGAGCAGCAACTGGTCTGAACAGGGACGACTGCGGGCGGACTGCTTTCGAACAGAGGCGGGTGGCAGACCGCGGAGCCGAGCGGGCGATGTTCCTGAGGGCGAGCATTGTGATAAAGGAAGGGTATATGGAGAAATGCAGGAATTAGACAGAGACGTGGGATTGCAGAATGGTGGATTGCGGAGCTTCGATGATGTTGCGCATTGGAACTTTTCGACGCCCGCGGGCACAGATCACCTTTTGGCGGAAGTGGGAGCTCCAATGCGACTCACTTCTGCCGCTATCGGCTGCAACATTGTGCAGATTGAAGCGCGTATTTGGACCTCGTTCCAGAGATCGGCTTGTGTTTCCTTAGGCAATTTCTTCCTCCGCTCCGAATTCTCTCGAAAGGCTACGGTCAAGCTTGCTACCGTGCTGCAGTCGCAGCGCGCCCTGCATTACGCACGCGATACCCTCCCAACATCTCGTTCCGTGGCGAGGCAGCTTCTGGTGGCTAAGGAAGCAAATTCTTGCCTTTGAGACGAACTCAACATGGCCACCGCGGCTTCAGAGAAGAAGAAGGTATCGCATTCTCAACGACGTCATTGCATTCATGCTCACTTTTAGTAGCCGAGCGCTCTCCGATCAATCATCGCAGGCGCAACAGCAGGCGCTGTGGAAATCGGTAAATACTCGCTGGTGCTACAATTGCACAGTCATGGCTGACGGATCATAGCAATAACATATCCCGCCGAATGTACGCAATCCCGCACCACCTTCCCACGAGCAACGATTTCCTGACCAACGTGTATAGTCGCCAAAACACGCTCACAACTCAACCGGCGGTTACCAGACGGCAAGAAGCTGCCATGGCCACCGTTTGGCAAGCAATGGTATGCAGGATGCACCACACTGATAATTGGCAATTCACTGAAGGCTGGTATACGTACGTGTAACTACTGGACAACTGACATCACTGTCTGACGTGGCCACAGGCTTCGTTGCATTTGACATGTACAAGTCGCTTCTCTCAGACGCCGAGGGCAAGGTCTCAGGTCCTGCGACCGTAATGGCAGGGTTCGGCGCCGGAGCCACAGAGTCACTTCTGGCCGTTACGCCCTTCGAGAGTATCAAGACCCAGCTGATCGACGACCGCAAGTCGGTGAATCCGCGTATGCGCGGCTTCCTCCACGGTTCGAGAGTAATCGCACAAGAGAAGGGTATCCGAGGCTTCTTTCAGGGTTTCGTGCCCACGACCGCGCGACAAGCGGCCAACTCGGCCGTGCGCTTCTCCAGTTACACTGCTCTGAAGCAGATGGCACAATCATACGTTGCACCTGGAGAGAAGCTGGGAGCAGCAAGCACGTTCGGACTAGGAGGCCTGGCTGGTGTAATCACAGTGTACACCACGATGCCCATTGACACTGTCAAGACTCGGTTCGTATTCCACATTCAGATTGATAGAAGGCATGCTCACATTCCGAATAACAGCATGCAATCGATCGAAGCGCGAAAAATGTATAGGAATAGCTTCCACTGTGCTGCCCAGATTTTCAAAGAAGAAGGACTGCTTACGTTCTGGTCTGGTGCTGTCCCTCGTTTAGGTCGACTCATTTTGAGTGGAGGCATCGTATTCACCATGTAAGTCCTACTATGGTCCTCCTGATGTTCCACGCTAATCACACTGTAGGTACGAGAAAACAATGGAGTTCATGGATAGGGTTGATCCGCACGGGCGCTACATATGAAGTCAATTACTACACCGAGAAGGCTGTCTTTTCAGCCCAGCAATCTGTGCAAGGTCCTCATATCAGGCTATTCTGCGTTACGCAACAAGCGAAACTCTCCGACAACTCAGTGGAATCTGCATGGTAGATGATCACTGGTGGTGGCTCATACCGACGAATGTAGAGATTTCAGGTATTGCATCATAGTTCCGGCATATACTGAACGGAGACACCACGGTCGTGTCTGTCACCGGCAAGATGCGGCTGGCAATCTGGCCGGGAGCTGAAGAATGTCGTTTCCGAATGATCAGTCAACCCCACGGATGAAGTTAGGGTTATGTTTAGGTGTTTACGTAGAACTGCATACCTCAATATAGACAACTTTGCAATCGCAGTCGAGTTGTTGTAGATATGTTGCCGACATTGGCACCTTCCACGAGAGTAATAGACATTGTAGCACTTTGGGGCCGAGTTCAAAGCGCAAAGTCCGAGTTCCGTACGTCGCATGATCTGTTTAGGTCTTTCCCGACGATAAAGGAGAAGCCGTGTAAGGCAAACATTGAAGATCCTTCGTTGACGAATGTGCCTTGCGTACGCGGGTCCGCCGCGCGTGCGTAATCCTATGCCAGGTGTACTTACCCTGAGAAGGGCCTATGAGACGAAAGCCTCGTTGGCTGAATATTGCCCATGCATGAGGGAACATCCCCAACGTTCTCTTCAAAGCCCTGGCAGGCACCTTCCTAGGATACATGTATACCTAGGTACACGTGTACCTGGGATTCGCGAAGTCGCCTGATTTGACGCGCCCGCTCTATGTGTGTCTTTACATGGACAGGGAGGAAAATAGTCGTATTATAGTCCTAACAAAACGTACTATAGACCTTTACAAGGGGAAAGGATTCAAATCGATCCTTACTCGGATTCCGTGATGTGATCGGCGTTCGACCGCAGATCACCGACTAGCCGAAATACTGGGGCTCTCGCTCTTCCGATACTGCCTTACACCTTGTCGTGGGAGTCGTTCCTAAGCACCGGTATGTCTAGATGTGTACTACTACGAGCTACACATACACGTGAGCAAGGTTCCACGATTTGATATTACTCCAGTTGGTAGGGTACTGAAGCACTTTCAGCTGACAAAGTATAGCCGTTTCACGTACCTTGTACAGCTCGTGTAACGCTATCACTGCTATAATTACGCACTTCACAGCCCTGCACTTCACAAAACCGGCTCTGTGCTTCCGTAGAAAAGCTGGGCGAAACCACGCCACGCGAGTAGGCGACCAGGGGCGCTACAAGGCGAACATAGCATCTGCGGACACACTGCATGAGAACTGCAACCCTGGCGTGAATCCAGAAACACTGCCATAAGAACCTTCACGACTTCGGTTGCTCTAGAGACCTGCTTCTGGGGGCGCGGGTGTTATCCTGAGGGACTGACATATTGCCTATAACGGACAGTCGAGGTTGATCTACCGCTCCCCGAAGTGGCGAAACACTTTTCATGTGTCGTTGGCGTCCCGAAAACGTTTAATCATTACTCTTACTTGATCGTTGCTTTCGCACGTACCTTTGGCTCTTACGCCCGTAAGGACGACCACACCCTGCATTCTTCGCCCACGAAGCCGCGATACGGACATTACCCAAATGTCTGACCCCATTCCCGCCGGCGTGTTGTCTCCACAGGAAGTTCCACCGACCGCTTCACCACCCAACTCGCACGAGAAAAAACACAAGGACCAATCCCGTATTCGACGCCGCAACCGAGTGATTACTTCTTGTCTCGAATGTCGCCGTCGCAAATTGAAGTGCGACAAATTGCAACCATGCAAAAACTGCACCCGCTTTTCGCGATCATGCGTCTTCATCGCCCCATCGCTGGATCGAGAAGCTCAGGCAAAGCTCGTAGAAGTTAAGGAGAGGATGGATCTGTTGGAAAAGACGCTTGAGAACGATGTGGCGCGTCGGAAATCATCAAAGCCCCTCTTTGAGGCTCCTAGACTGCCGGGCCAGGACCCAGGTCTTAGCGATGAAGATGACGAAGAAGATGCGAAGGACCTAGAGTTTATCGATCTTGCTACGGAGCATGCGACCTACTACGACGATGAAGGCAATGACGATGTTGTTGATCTCGGCATCGGTATGGGGAAACTGCGGATAACAGAAAGAGTCGGCGGTCTGGTGCGTCCTAGGCTGTCTGAAGAATTGAACGAAGCTCTCAAGCTTGTCCCTGATGTCGACCCTTCGCTGAACCCTTTTGCCGGCCAATCGCCCAGCTCCTGGATGTCTCCCTCTAATGATTTTCTAGCGCCATCTTCCAGTTTTTACTTTGCTCCTGGTGTTGAGAAGACGACTATGATGACATACCTCCCAAACAAGGTCTTCGTCGACACGCTACTTGCTCATTATTGGGATGCTGTGCATCCTATCGTTCGAAGTCTTCACCGTCCGTCGTTTGAACGCAAGTACGACAATTTTTGGAGAACCATTGCCTCAGGAGGCGACCCACCGAAGTCGTTCCAAGCCATTGTCTTCGCTGCACTACTTCAATCGGTTGTTTCTATGCCTGCAGACAGGACTTTAACAGATTTTGGGGCTGACAAGCAAGGATTGGTGGATAACTTCAGGCTGGGTCTAGAATCTGCATTGTCTAGAGCAAATTTCCTACGCACCACCAAATTTGAGACCCTGCAAGCCACTGTAATGTACTTGGTGAGTACATCACTGCCCGGATGTTTTCTTCGTCTGTATGCCCTTTCTTATTGTGCGGAACAAACTTGATGTTCAAAGTACTGGATAGCGCCTGATCTGGTCTACAGTTAGCACTCTGTCGAGCAGAAGTTTCTCGGGCCCACTCCGCGCTCTTGGGAGCAGTCATCCGTCTCGCGGAGTGTATGGGCCTGCACCGCGATCCCTCCACATATTCATCCAACCCCGTCGAGATTCAGATTCGTCGATTGATCTGGTATCAGATCTGCTTTCTTGACTTGCGAACCTGTGAGGCAACCGGTCCACGCCCGCAGATCCGTCGCGATGAATACGACACCCGGTTCCCACTGAATATAGATGACGATGCTCTCGAGCGTGCGGCGCAGTGTGGAGACGATATCACGCAAGACAGCAAGAAATTCACGCTCATGACGATCACCCGCATGCGAACAGAATGCTTCGAGATGTATCGCATGATATGGGTGGAGCGACCAAAGTTGCAAAGAAAGCCAGAACCAGGCGAAAAGAAGACAGCGCTCACAGGCCTCTTGGGTCGCATACAGTGTTTCAGGGCAACTATGGAAAAGACATATCTTCCCATGATGAGTGAGGATGATCCATTACATTCGGTTGCCATGGAAATGTATGGCATATTGAGCTCGCGGTTATACCTGGCTGCATTGCACCCGTTTGCCTCCAGCGACAGGCGGAAGATGCCAGAACGTCTGCGGCAGATTATGATGTCGTCGTGCATCATGGTCATCGAACACAGTATGAATATCGATCAACAGCCTGCACTGACAAAATGGTCCTGGTATGTTGGTGCCTTGCATCAGTATCACTCCGCTATGCTTTTGCTGTCTGAAATGTATGTGACACATGTCGATCCAGCGCTCTCAGCACGCATATGGCGCTGTCTTGACTACGCATTTGAGCTTCCTTCCAGCCTAGGCGAGAGCGAGAAAATCCGCTTTCTGCTCAGCGAACTGGTAGAGAGAACAAGCTCATACACCTCACTTCGACGAATTCGCGCGCCCAGAGACATGCCTCACATAGGCCCTAAACAAAAAGGCCGAATTCCATCGGCAGAAGACACACGACACCCATACTTACTACAAGTGTTTCAGTCTGAGGGCTCCGAGGACTGCGACCTTGCGCATATCCAAAGCCATGGGTCGTCCAGTGGAGGCGGGGGGGGTAGAGGCTATGCTCCTTCCAACGACAACAGCCCATATTCTAGCCTACCCGACCTAGCACAACGCCCTTACAATCCCGGCTCACTCCCTGGTAAAGGACCTCTTGGTGCATTTCCACAGGTAGACTGGGGCACCATCGATAGCGACATGAACGAACACAATTTTTCTCAACTACCACCCGTGACAAACTCTGAGCCATACAATTTCGGTGGTTTCGCGCCAACTTCGAATCCAACGCCTTCACAATCACCTATGCCGCCATCATGCTCATTGTCTAGTGCTGAAATATCTAATATGCTAGCGCCGGCACAGACTTCCGCTTCAAAAGGCACAAGTGGGATGGACACGAGTCCTACGGATGCCCTGATCAATGATATCGATTGGGTGAGTACTCCACTCTTGAAAACGGTCTCCCTCTGGTCAATCGACTGTGGTCGTTGGTTGTTTTGAAGCAATGAGCTAATGTTGTGACGCAGAATGAGTGGGACACGCTCTTTGGAAGTGCACAGATGGGAGAGGGCAATATGGTTATTCCGCCTTTTACATTCCCTGCACTAAGGCCGAATGAGTTCCAGTGATCTGATCACTAGGTGCGCCGAACTGAGCTGGTGCTTTAGACTACTTTGAAGTGAAATTTTAAAAGCGAACATTAGAGACACGTTAAATTCAAATGTTGGATGGGGCCTTACAATACCCTTGCTAAATAGCCTAACCATATTGGGCAGAGTCGACCGATCACCTTTCATCTCTCGATGAATCCATCAACAGCAACCACACCATCTGAATTTTACCATTTGCATCATCCCCGCTACTATCCTTTTGAGACATCGCCCTAGAGATAGCCTAAGGCTCGACTTCACTCTCACGCGACAGCCCCACTATGGACAATGACAGCGACGTCTCTTGTGGCCAGGACAAGCTCAAGCATGCAAAGCGCTACCGTCTCCGCCGAGCCATGATCCCTTTCCTCCCTTACATAGACAAGGTTAGTAATACAGAAACTACTACGGAGTACGTTTCGGCGTACGATATTGATCCTGAATGGATCGATCTGAACATTATTAGTAGTTGGCTGTATGCCTGCGACATGTCTCACAGAGCACACTGCAACGCCGGAATCCCCTCGAACACTAGCTGGTGAGGCCCAGTGTGGCTTATTGATGTATATCAAAGATGTGTCGTTCCCGTTACATCTCCAACCAAGTACTTTTCTCTGAGCTACATGTGGGGTAGAGGGGACGCATCCTCCTGCTTATCCTTGAACACGGCTAACGTGCATGACCTGCAAGTCGCCGGTGCTCTGCGGTCCGGTCACCCCGGGATACCCAAACTACTTGACGATGTCATCAGCCTTGTAGCAAAACTTGGAACTCGACATCTCTGGATTGACCGTCTGTGCATCGTGCAGGATGGTGGACCCGAGAAGAGCACGGAGATCAACAGGATGGATACCATTTACACTGGAGCTTATGCTACGATTGTCGCCGCTCAGGACAGCCTGAGAGGTCTCCCTTCGATCACAGGTCCGCGAAATTACGAGACATCGCAAGAGCTGCACCGCACGAAGGCTACATATCACGTCGGAGGGCGACGGCACTCTTGCGACTCGTTTGACGAAGAAGTATGTTACTCAACTGAAGCCGTTAAAACGAACCGGGAGGTCCTCGAAACTCTTTCCGCCAAACTGATGCGAAGCACGTGGTACAGCCGCGGTTAGACTTTCCAGGAACAGCTGTTTTCTAAGAGGCTCATAGTTTTCCACAACGATACGGTCAATTGGGAGTGTCATTGCTGTGCATTCCACGAAGCGCAAGGACCAATCACTCCGGAGATGATTTCACAATGCGAGCAAGGTTCTGCGGTGGTTGACAATGTTTCCAATCTCAACGTACCGGTCTGGCCAGACATGTATCGATATGCCTGCCTCGTGAGCCTGTTCAGTTCCCGGGCACTGTCATTCCCCAGCGATGCCCTGGACGCCTTCACGGGTGTGCTCTCATTTCTTAGCAGGACCTACACAGGTTCCTTCCTTTCGGGCATCCCGGTACTGTTCTTCGATGCTGCTCTGCTCTGGCAGCCTTACAAACCTCTGAAGCGGCGCGAGGCTCGCAATTCCAGCAACTCACATGCCAAAACCGAACTTCCAAGCTGGTCGTGGGTTGGTTGGCATGGGACTCTCCACTCGGAGAGCTGGCGATCTGCTTATGCTTATCTCACTCACGATCCAGATATGAGCGATCCTATAGGCAAGGAGCGCGTCGAGCCTATCAGCTGGACCACCTTTCCGACCAGACAGTGGCATTATCTAGATGGCTAAAATGAGAAACACGCGATCAAAAGTTTCGCGCCGTCAAATAATGAGAACTACGAAACGGACGGAAGGTGGCAAAAAATCGACTGCGAGACTCCGGGCAAATCTTGCTGGAGAATCCGCGGTCACAAATCCCCAACCTTCGTCTATCCAATTCCTCTCCGCCATCCTGACACTGCTCACACACCGCCGATCAAGGTTCAATACATCACGACTACCACATGCCGTGCCCGTCTCAAAGCCGGTCCGTTCTTCTCCAATCTATTAGTCAGCTTCTGTCTATACGTGGAATTGCATCACCCCTCTTCCAAAACGTCCTGCGACGCGATCGGCTTTCTTCGGTTGCCGTTGGACAGTAGCGAGCGCTCACCTCTGCTCCGCTGTGATACCTATGAAGTTATCGAGCTATCCAAGGGCGAGGTCAAGCATTGCGAAAGCGAAGATGTGGCCTTTGACGAGTGGGACCAACTGGACTGGACTGGACTCGACTTGGCAATGTCTATGAGTTTGCGAATGTCATGGCCATTTCGTGGAAGGATGGGATTGCGTACAGGGAAGCTGTAGGCAGAGTGGAATTGAATGCTTGGAGGGCACTTGAGAAAGAGGATGTGAATGCGGTGCTGGGTTAAGATGTTTGATCGACTTTCTGGCATTGCGCAGTCTTCTACAAGTGTTGAGTTGACATGCTCGGACTGGGTGGGCTCGGCACAGAGCTACGCAAAACCATAGGTTAGGAGAGACATATTCCGACAGACAGTCGCTTCCAGTCCTGTGTTGACGAAGAACAACTTGATTCCGCGGAGCACAGTGGCTTATCACGGTCCGCCTAGGTGTACATTGCCGACATCCGAGAATGGGGCCCAAGTGCATTACATGGCAAAGGTCGAAATCATAAGGGAGGACTACGCGTCAACCTTTGTCGCTTCGAAAGACCAGGCAATCCGTTATCAAATCCCGCCCATCTGGAATGCACGATGGCCACTCTTCCGCTGCCTGGTTTCTTCATGTAGGTACAACGCCAAGGGTGTGACGACATTATCGAAACTGTATTGTCTGTTTCACACTCATTCATAAGTACCGACCCCACTCGCTTATAGCAACCACGATGCGGGTCCCGGGCCGGCAGATTAGATGAAACATTAATATCAACATCACCACTAGCCACCTCCCGAGACCACTGCCCAATCAACATTACCACTGGAACACAAACCCTTGGCACTTAATTGTCGGAGTAAGCTCAACAGGGGTTCCTATGGCGGCTGAAGCGATCTCCAGAATCTGGTTGATGGCGGCACTGCATAGAGCAGAATGCGGAGAGCAGGTGGAGCACATGCCCAGCGATGCCCATATATTGATATCGAGTTTCTGCACGAATACCAGAAGGCGAATAGAGTATGTGACCATCATCGTGTCTATGCTAAGAGTGGTCCGGTGGCCTAGCAACTGGTGCGATGACGGGGTATATAAGTATCGCAGTGCGGGCTACTACTGAGATATCGATAACCTTGTCGGACAGTGTATCGTTGCATCTGCGACAGCTCTGGGCGGTCCGCTCTTTTCATTATGAAGTACTTCGCTGCCGCCGTGCTCGGTCTGCTCCCGGCGCTCACCTCCGCTCACTGCGTCGCTCAGCGCGTTAGAGTCAATGGTGCTGTCAGTAAATTGCCAGGCCATACAAACTTCTCAGGAGAATACTAATACAAATTGTCAGGATCAAGGTCAACTAGTGGGAATCCGCACGCCCAACTCGAACAACCCCATCCAGAATGTCAATGACGGCAACTTCGCCTGCAACAGCGGTTTCCACACCCCAGTCTCGTCAACGGTGATCAACGTAAAGGCCGGCGACAGGGTTGGCACTCAGTGGGGTCATGTTATCGGAGGTGCACAATCTCCTGGAGACAGAGACAACCCGATCGCGGCTTCGCACAAGGGTAGGCTTACGCTTCCATGATTATTGTCCTAAATGTTAACATGAAGCAGGTCCCACGATATTCTACCTGTACGCTCCCTTCCGCACACGGACAGCCTGAAAACAAGACTAACAGACACCAGTGCGAAGGTCGATAATGCTGCGACTGCTTCCGGCCAAGGTCTCAAATGGTTCAAGATTGGAGAAGATGGCCTCGACGGCTCTGGAAAATGGGGCGTTGATAGAATGATTGCTAACGGCGGATGGGTTGACTTCCAGATCCCCAGTTGCGTTGCGCCCGGCCAATATCTCCTCCGCACAGAGATCATTGCCTTGCACTCGGCCAGCAACCAAGGTGGAGCGCAATTCTACATGGTAAGTCGCTACTCACCCTGTCGTCGTGGAAGAGATGGATTTCTGTGATTGGATCTTGCTAACGGGCGTCACAGGGCTGCGCTCAGATTAACGTCAGTGGCTCCGGAACGAGCAAGGGTAGCCAGACTGTGAGCTTTCCAGGTGCCTATTCTGCTAATGATCCTGGCATCCTTATCAACATTTACAACGCGCAAGGCCAGCCCAACGGAAATGGAAAACCTTACAAGATTCCTGGGCCGGCCAAGCTGACCTGCTAGGTTGATCAATAGTAGCAATGGTGAATACGCACGATAGAGGATTTCAGAGGTCAAGGCGGAAGTGCGACTGCGCACCCATCTCTAACATAAAGACTACAATATAAATTATGAATTGTTCATTTCCCCACCCTCCACTTTATGCAATTGCTAGAGGTCGTCGTCCACCCTCTTTCCATTTTCGCCTTTCCCATTACAGCCACTATGATCTTTTGAAACTAGACTACCTATTTACTTGCTGAAATTCTTCCACCTGCAGAGATCCATCGTCTCGAACGTGGTCGTGTAAACTCTTTACTTTTGACCTTTGATCTTGACGTTGCAATCAGCTTGGTAGAGGCCAGGAGGTGCGTCTTTCGTGTTCTGCTCCTCCAGTGTCTGGTCAACGCGGAGGCAGAGGGCATTGATTGCTTCGGTCAGCGGGTACGGAAAATGCAACTAATCACGCTTCAATGAACCTGGTTCTCGTCCATCCTTCCTTCGTATATACGTTTTTCCCTTCGAATACATCCTTTAATTCGATATTTCATACTCTCCTCGTGCCGTGAATTATCTGTCATTCATTGCTATTCTACCGTTCTGTCATCAGCCAGGCTAACGCAGATGACAGGAATGTGAGACACTACATGCTTTAGAGCAAGCCTGTCGCTGTCCCAAATGTTGGGCTACCAGAGTAAAAGTCAGCCTCCCACCGACGTGATCTTTCTTTCCTCCTGACTCTACACTGACTAGATCATCTCGCGAAACCTGTCGGGATTCTGGACCCACGGCGCCTGATGAGGACCATCCCAGGGCGACGTCCGTAGCCGACGCAAAGCCCCTATCTCGTCAAAGAGGGCCTCCTGAGGATAGTCCTCGAAGTCCTCGAAACACACGTCGTTGTCGGCGATATAGGCGCGGATCTCGGCGAGAAGCATTCGAGCAGGGGAACCCTCTGGCGTGCCCTCGTAGATCGTGCGGATGGCCTTACAGTAGGATAAGCGCGACCAGAAGCCATGCACATCATAGTGTCCAGGATGGCGTTCTTGAAGGAAGAGTCCAGTAGCTGCTCTCCGAGGACGAAGAGCGTCGCGAGGAAGGGGAAGTCCATCTCGAGGGGCACGCCATCGGCTTGTACACGGGGGATAGTGCCTTGATAGAGCCAGTGGACGTAAGACTCGAAGATCTCAAGCTCGCACGAGACGGTGACGGTGACGGTATGTTCGTCTTCGCGCAAGGCCTCCCACTCAGGCTTTGTCGCCGCTTGAAGGAATTTGGAGGAGGTGAGCAACTGACCCAGAACCAACAGCTCGAGCTGTGAGAGCTCCTCACCCTAGCGCTTGACGATGACTTTGACCATGGGACCGGTGAAACTGTGCGCTGGTTAGAATTGATCGTTTCTGTAGATGCGTTCAGACGTAAGATAGGAGCCTTAATGTTTCATGTGCGTGTACAGTACGTACTCTTTAACTTGCGACTTGGAAACTAAGAAAAAGTGTTAGTTCGGAGCATGCCAAATGAAATTGCTAGATTTCGGATGACTTACTGCGGTGATCCTTGGGGACCATCGGAGCGGCTTGCTTGACGGGTTGGCCGTTATCACTGGGAGGAACCCGGAGATGAACTTTGATCGAGGAATGCTCCCTCAAACGCACTCTGACCGTCTGGTGTTGGTTCGTACGGCACATGTTGTGATACTTCTTAGGCGATAAAGATGGTGTTTATATAGAGCACAGAGATATAGATGTATCGCGCTAGTTAAGCCAAGCCGTTAGCCTAATGACAATCGAGAAGTGGTGGCGCAGCTTACACGATGGTCCCGAGGTCAAGGTGAAGGTACATGCGTCCTTGGCGCTGTGCACAGGCAGGGACAGCGCCTGCTTTCTATCACCCTCGAGCAAACTTGACAGAGGTTATCAGTCTTATGACGCGCGCAATCTAGCTAAAAACGCTCTATCAACCGCGCAATCAAACATGGGCAAATGCACTGATCCCAAATGATTTCCTGCTAGACGCTAAATGTAGAAGGAAAACCTTCATGGTAACTACAGCCACATGGCAATGGTGCTGGTACTGTTGCTTTGGTGTGTGTATTGCTTGCTCCCGGGAAGGCTAGGGTGCTCAAACATTTACGAGGTGATGCATGTTGCGCCACTAGTACGGAGCGTTCTCACTGTTTTGCATATCCTGCGCGCGTTAGACGCCGGCGTAGCTCTTCGCGGGCAGTGGGCGCTCGTTCTGCTGTCCCTGCCATCTTCACGTCCTCGGCCGCCCTGCTCGTCACCTCACCTAGGTCCGTCGCAGGTACGTCCAAATCCGGTATCTGTGCAACAGAGTGTGTAACGTTCTGACCAGCCGTAAGGAAAGGTGAGGGCGGTAGGTTCTCCAAGCTCAGCGCCGGCGTCACGCCGTTCATCAGAGCGGGATCGACCGGCATGTCGAAGCTATTTTGTTGAGCACTAAAGTCGTAGAATGTTTGATGTTGTTGTGCTGCTTCAATCTGAAGCTGATTGCCAGGAGAGTCAGGTTTTTCGGGCGGGCGGGGTTGCGGGGGTGACACGAGTTGCTGAGGCAGAGGAGGCTTTGATTGCGAATCGAGAACATCTTGGAGCTGTGACGCCCAACGCGTCGGCTGACCAGTTCGTATTCTTTCAATGGCGAGGCCCTTGTTCATCTCACTGCACTCTGGACAATTGCGAATAACCTGACTGACTGTTTCCTTGATGCGTACCCAGTGGAAAGATTCGGCTATGGTAGCTGTGGTCTTGTTGATGCCCCCGTGAGCCTTGTGGTGCACGTCGCGGGCGATTTCGTACTGCCTCTGAGGATCTGATATCACCTCTTTACCCTTGAGCATAAGTCGTTCTGGTCCTGATGAGCTAGCTGGATATAACTTGTAATGCGTTGCAGCGCTGCGGAGGCGGCTCTTCTCTGCTCTGTCGGCACCGTGTGGGTATTTGCCATTCTTGAGGTAGAAGCGAATCTTATCGAACCGCTCCTCAGACACGAAATCATCATCTTGGCCGAGGTCTCTACCATAGATGATGGCATCTACCATTTCGCCCGGATACGACTTCAGGTTGCCGCAACCTTTGACACGGCCCAGTCGCTTGAAGCCCAGCGCATCCCATATTCGACATGAAGCAACGTTTGTCTCGTAGACGAGATTGAAGACAGAATATGTGTAGCCCTACAGGGATTAGGCGGTCATTGCTCCGGAGATGTTCTGATACTATAGACTTACCAATTTAGGCGCCCAGTCCAAATATATCTCACCCATTAGACGACCCACACCTCGATTTCGCGATGCATCCGTAACCAAGAAACCGCCGTTGCATACATGGCTTGATCGACCCGGATAGTTCGGTTTGATGTAGAAGCTACCCAAGCACTCCTTTTCCCAATCGCAACCATTCCGCGCCATCTCGTGTATTTGCCGTCCATCATGAACCTCACCCAACAGCATGATGGCTCCGAACACACCGAACCAGTACGGACCGAAGTTCTCGAGCGGAAGCGGGTCGACCATGGGATATGTGTCGCCCTTCTCGATTTCCCGTCCTAGTTGGTCGCAAAGATACGCGAGCAGGGTTATGGGAACCTGATTAGGTGCGGAAAATGGAATGACCGTCGCAATCGTAACGCGATCGCGCAGTGTCACTTGACGTGGAGCGACGCCAACAGGCAAAGGACCGCCTGGCGGCGGGTAAGGCACATTCCCCGATGTGCGCAGAACAACGGGCGCGGTCGGGTCTTCCATCGTGGCTGGCATGAGTGATGCACAACTCGGCCTGTGTGAAGAATAACCCGCGTTCACGCACAGCCGAGATGGCTAGGTTTAAACTACTTTACCGGGCTGTCAGTATCGAAGCATTGCACGGGCGAGAGACACCGAGGGTGCGCGGGGAAGTGCCCCCGGAGCCCGAAGACTGGAATCTTTACAGCGTGCATACAAAGTGTGCTTGAGGATGGAGAAGGCAACATGGGATCGATAGGGACTTGACTTACTCGCCCGCGGCAGTGGGATCACATATACTGAGGCGTGACCGAGATTGATCAGGGTGATTGGAGATGGTTTGGAAAAGACCCAGCTTTTTCGCTTGTCTAGCCAGTCATGTTTTGGCTTGTGCCAAGGCGCAGCTCCTATTATACATATATGGCCGCCTCCATCTACTACATTCTATTTGCGATGTTCTCGCTCTTCCATCTTGCAGAACTACGTCTATCAGCTTCAAGTGGGATGCGAACACACTCCTAAAACCCTCCAAGTTCTGCGAAGATACAGTACCTATGGTACCCTGCCTTCCTCAATGTTGGCTGGCATCTGACGAGTCATCGCATCCTCTTAGAATTGGTGCCCATGGCAAGAGTCCAAACCTTAACCCTAGTCAAGATATTCCCGGCAGTGGTAGCTCCTACCCACTATACTGCAACAACGTAAGCGGGACCACAGATGCGGGCCTCTTTTCAATCCGGCGCAGTGGCCGGGGGCTTCGATTATCACTTCGCTGGATATACGACAGCGCAAGCACCAATAGTCTTATCGTTATGGTCCTTCGTCAAGGTGCAAAACCAGAGCCATGTAGTTCCATTGTGCTATTACATCAGCGCTCACTCAGCTTGTCACCTGCACTTTCCCATGGTGACAATCATTAGGCGCATTCACGGTGTGGTTGGGCTGCGGAGTTTCTTCTTCGCAGTATATCTGTGTAATTCTACGACGGCGGACCTGCGACTGTAACTACCACAGGTACTGCACACCATGCTTAATTCTCAGTTTAATATGGTGTTTGTAATGGCGGTAGAATTGATTCAAAACCGTGTTGCGATTAGGCATTTCCATGCGTACAGTACGCATCTACACGGCTGCCATGTTGTCTAAGAATACTGTATCCATATTGTTCAGGGTGGTTCTGGGCGCGTCAACCGATCAACGGAAAAGTGGTCTGAGCGTGCAAGGCCAAGCGAGAGATCGGAACAGGGGCCGTGCATTGCGTCTCAGATCTGCTCCGCTGGATGTGCCTAGCAGCACGCTCAATGCTAGTACTCTTGCTCTTTCTAGCATTTGATGTAGCGCTCGACTCTCCAAAACATCATTTACACAAGCAGCCGGGGAAGGGTGTTGAAGATTGCCAAGTCATTGCATTCCAAGTTAGCCACTGAAGTCATCGCGCAGCCCGCTAATTGGCGGAGCAGGGCGCGAGCAAGGCAGCTCCAGCCTCCGAGCCGGATGCGCCTCCTCTCGTACCGGTAGACGTGAAGAGTCCAACATGTTGCTGAATCTTTGATTTTTGGCCCTGAGCATCGTGGACTGTCCGCTAGATGGACAAGCTGAAGGTGAAGGCGCGGTCGGCGCGCAACAGAGTCGCGGAAAGCGCATCCCGCGGCGGAGGAACGGCCTCGCTTTCGGAACCACACTCCGCCTTGCCCCCGGACGACAATGCCAGTACCGCTGCTGTGAACGAGGGCCGCGTGGGCACTGCTGCGCGCGACTTCGCCGTGCCTGGCGATCAGCCCGTTGCCGTCGAGCCTCCTACCTCCCTACAATCTTCTGTGGATGCCGGCACGCCCATGCCGACGCCGCAAAGCAACAACGGCAGCCGCGCACCGGCAGCCCCCGGGTAGGTCCCACGCTGTGACCGGCGGGCAGTCGCTAACAATCTCCCAGAGGAAGGAGCGGACGGGCGCGCAGCAACTCTGCACCACAGCGCCCATCTGTCGTGGGCATGCGGCAGTCCAGCATTGGAATCCGCCGAATGCCTTCAGCGGAAGAGCTTCGAGGACAACGAGCATACACCAACCAGGATGCCTCCACCAATGGCCTTCAGCGGACGGGCTCCCGCTTGCCCGCCCTGGAGGAAGAGGTCCAGCTAGAGCCCATCAACACAGGCTCCACGACCTCGACCGAGTCAAACGGCCCGCGGACAGAGCCGAACAGGCTGTCCAGAGCGTCCAGCGCAGTCTCCGCTAGGCTGGGCTTCTTCAAATCAAAGAAGGGGAAGGAGAAGGAAGGAGAAGGCGCAGCTCCCCCAGGCGATCGGCCCTGGACCAACTACTCCTCTAACATGGTCGACGTTCTGGACACAGTTGGTAATGATGCATTCACCAAACTTCGAAGATGCTTTGCTAACGGAGACAGACCCCGAAGTGCAGACGCTTACCTCCATCACCAACATCCAAAACTCGCTCTTTGTACCCAATCTCGGTAGACTCGTGAACCGCCGACCGACCTACAATCTGGAGCGCGCACCTAGTGAGAAGGAAAGCCTCGAGGACATCAATCGGATCCTGGCGCCCATCCAACAAGCGCAGGAGGGGGCCGAGGCTCCTCGTTTGAACCGTACTCAGTCCGAGGCCACAATGGCTACCTTGGCTACAATCGATTCACACTTGAGCGACTCTCGCTATGCTGTGCTTCCCCATGGCGCATCGCTCGATGACTGGTCAAAAGAAGACAAGAAAGAATTAAACGACCATGTCAGGCATATGTTGCACTCGCGAAGGTCCAAGTTTAAGCGCTCTATGAGAGGATTCGGGAAATACGTTAGACGACGTAAGTAATTCGACGTTTTTCACGCGTACATGAGCTAACAGTTACAGCGCTTGGCTTCTTCGTGACTCTATACGCGACCTTGATCACCTTGTTCGGTCTCGCGTGGGTCCTCTTCCTCATCGGCTGGATCAATGTCGGTGGTCGGCAAATTTACGTTGTCCATGTCATCGACAGCGTCTTGGTCGCCTTGTTTGCCATCATGGGCGATGGCCTGGCGCCTTTCCGGGCAATCGATACCTACCACATGATTTTCATCGCGCATTATCACCACTATACATGGTCGCGCCGCAAGAAGGACATGCTTCCGGAACTTCGCGACCACAATGACCTGCCCTCTAACAACGCTCCTATCTCTGGTCGAGATAACACCGACACTGAGGATCCAGAGAAGCAATGGGAGTTCACTGTGCTCACGCCTAAGCAGCAGGCCAAGTTGGAGCACCACCAAGCGAAGTTCTGCAAGTCGCATTCCTTTTACAAGCCTCACGAAACGGACACACATTACGCGTTTCCACTGCGCTTGCTAGTTGCAATTGTTGTACTTTTAGACTGCCATTCCTTACTTCAAATTTCGCTTGGCGCCGTCACCTGGGGCTGGTACTACAAGGATCGGCCTTTTGCCGTTACTACTGTAATTCTGTGCTGCTCAATTACTTGCAACATTACAGCCGGCCTTCTTATCACCATCGGCGATCACCGGACAAGGAAGAAAGATGTTTTGGAACGCATAAACAGACAGGAATTGACCGAAGAGGCTATGCACCACATAGAAAAGAAAAGAGAGCGAGAGAGCGAAAGCGAGAGAGAAGATGACGAGGATGGGAGCAAGAAGGGCAGAACCAGCTTACATCTTCGTCGCCATCGCAAATCGGAGGAGGTACCTCGCAAGGGGAAGGAGGTTAGCCAAGATGCGCCTGCTGAGAGCGCGTATTCGTGAGGTAACATTGCGTGCGGTACTTGAAACTCCAATGTTGGCTCATTGTAGCGCTTTTGATAAAATCGATTCAACTTTGAACCTAGTTCTAGATTGCAAGAGGCCTTGAAGCAACTCGTCGATCATAGATGCATCCGGTCGCAGCCAGAATGCAAGGGTCAGGGATTTGGGACAGCACGTCGGGTCTGCCGGTTTGATTCGGGCTCCACAGTGTCCAGGACGTATCCCAGAATCCCGGATATGCAAGCCTGGGCTACCGGGCGCTGTCCGGGTTGTGGGATGACAGCAAGAAACCCGGCGCGATGAGGAAAGAACGGGAAGGCAGGTTTCCGAATAAAGTGTCAAGTCAAATGTTTAAGTACAATACATTATCCCAGGGTAGACGATGGAACGGCCGACTGCAGCCAAACTTTTGACCCGGTGCTATAGATTCATGAAGGTTATTGTTTATTCTTTCGGATTCGTTGGAATTGTGTGTACCAAATGAGCGAGTGGAGGTGCAAAGGTACCTACAGAAATCGAACTGCTTGGATTGGCAAGATGATAAAAGCGTCGAAAGCAGTGGACATGATACGCGCCAATGGGAATATTGTGCACTTGCCTCGTCGATCTTATAGCTCTCGCGTGCAGCATTGGGCAGCCAGGAGTCCAGTGTCGCGATCATCGATCAGCGCTTGCCGAAATAAGCTAGTCTAAAAGCAGTTGGTCTTCGTTCCGCGCCGCAGGTGCGCCCCATCATTCCCGGACGGCCTCGAGCTGGAACCGACTTGTACCTTCGGTCTTCCTCCACTCAAGGACAGCTAACGGCTTTCAACATTTGATACCTTTGGACTACTTGCCGCCCCCACCTATTCTGGGTATAAACCACTGGCTTTCGCGTTTCTCAGAAGCGATCGGGCAGTAGCAAGTGGCGTGCGAACCCCGGTCTCCAAGCAAACAACACTTGGCAAGGTCTCCGTGAGACAGTTTGGAGGTTGCGGGATTCCTTTGAAGGGTATCGAGTAAAGGCACTGGAAAGAACAAAAATGGCCGATCTGACTTTCACGTTCGGCTCAAGCTATGGTTCTGGGTCGAGCATTGGTATGCGGAAGAGGCCAAGGACTGCGTATGACACTCAAGAGATCGCGAGCAGCAAGGCACCGAGCGTCATTGAGGACAGGCGAGTTGCAGTCAGTGCTTTAAGGCGAGTTCCCCAATCTTTCAAAGAGCCGTCTATTTGTATACAATGGTGTCCCGAGGTCTTGAGGACGTCCGCTGACATGCCTCCAGACTAGACTGCGACCTCGTCACCATCAAAGTGGGCAAAGGCGATTCCCAGCGGAGCTTCAAGATCCACGAACACGTCATTTGCGACCACACAGACTACTTCAACAACCACATGAAGGACACCTGGACAGCCATGAAGGACGAATCGCGCGTCATCGAGCTCCCGAACGATAACCCCGAGGCCTTCGCGCTCTGGCGCACGTGGATCTACACCGGAAAACTTGCCATCCTCCCCGAGACCCCCTTCTCGTTAGAAGCCATGGAGGAGCGAAGCGCACATTACGCCGTGCTGGCTCACGCTTACGTTCTCGGCGAAATGATCCTCGACATTCCATTCATGAATGCCATAGCGGACGTGTATGTTCTCAATGCCCGTGGCGTCGACGGCGCTCGCGCGCATTACCCTACCAACGAGGATATCAGCGTGCTGTACGATGGGACGAGCCCCGATAGTCCGATTCGCAAACTCCTTGTCGACATCTGGATGTACCGGGGCAAGGTGGAGTGGCTTGACAAAGAGATGGAAGATGGTGCTTTGCCGCGGGAGTTCCTGGTCGAGGTTATGCGGGAGTTGCTGAAGCTCAAGAAGGCGCGGGAGGGAGAGACGCTGAGTCGACCGTGGAAGATGACGCATGTGCAGTACCACGATAGCAGGGTGATTATGCATGGACCGGGAAAGGATGGGAAGGCCGCGCAAGTGGGAGATGAATTGTGCGAGCATCGAATGGAGGCTTTCGGGACGTGTTTGCCCACTGTGGAGCGAGTGCGTCCGGATAGCGCTTGTTTGTGAGGTTCTCTGAGCTCATCACGACATCGAAGACATCATGGTTTAGGCGTTGGGGCAGGCAATACCATTGTCATTGTAGCATATCTCCAATATACCGGGTGAGACTCACTGTTGGCTAGCCGGTATGAGGCTCTGCGCTACGTGCGCGACCCATACCAGAGAAATTTCCTTGTGTTTGCTGATGCTATGTCTCGCTTGTCTCGTTTGCTTAGACTTCTGGCAAGGACGGGTTCCGTCCTCTCGGTAATGCCCCCACATTCGACTCAACGCTCTGGCCATGGTAATCAACCTCCTCTAGGCTTCAATACAAGTGCGCAAGGCGGCAACTTTTTTTTTTTTTTTTTTTTTTAAATAAAGCTACGCTTTAAGCGTAGTACTTTTATTTTAAAAGAAATAACTGCTAGCTACTATAGGGGTTCTTATAAAACAGCTCTATAATATCCTAAATATAATAATAGGAGATAAAAATAGTATATAGTTATATATTAACGCATTACGCTAAAGATAGTTATAATAAGTTAAAATAATAATATATAAGTAAGTATTACCTTCTAACCTAGTACTAGACGCCTATTTATAAAAAAAAATATAATATTAATAACTAGTTACTATTACTAGTATACTATAAAGTATTAATATATACTAGCGTCCCCGCTACTATATATAGAGGATAATAAAAAAAAATATAACTAATAGTTTACTATACTAAGTAGTTACTTATACTTTTTACTAGATATCTATAACTATACTATAGATAAATAACCCTATAAAAGTAATACGCGTAATAATTTCTACGTAACTAAATTTATTTTTATAAAAACTATTCTACTAATAATTCTTATAAAGCTCTAGTATACTACTAAAAAACTTTACTTTTACAGGTAAGTAGGCCTAAAATAAATAATAGCTATAATAGCTACGGACTGTAACTTTATGCTAGAAATAGGCGAGCGTACGCTATACCTATACGGCCACGGCCACGGCGATAGCGATTATTACTTAAAAATCGAACCCGCGCGCTTGGCAGGCGATGTTTGTGCCAAAGATTAGGTAAGTGCAGTAAGGTGCGGGACTCGCGGCCACTTTTAGTAAAAGGTAAGAAATGGGTTCGTACAAATCCTCGCACTGTACTTAATATATAACAGCGGGTATTCCGTAATAGTTACTCACTTACGTACTAATTTGCTGGTATCCTGCTTAAGTACCGCTAAGCGAACGGGAAGCGCTGTTTTTAGAATCCTTTAGTTGTATGTGGCGGCAATATTATAAAAATAATCTAATTTAGTAAAATTAGTATTAAAACTACTACTATTAAAGGAGATACTATAATATATATAAGAAAATATAAAAATTATATTTTTACTATATCTATATTTATTAATTTTATATTTTTTAATAATTTTTTTATAACTATAATAAATCGCACTTTTTTAAAAAAATTAAAAAATTAAAACTGCGCTTTTAGCGTAGTATCTATATTTTTAAAAAAATAATTATTAACTATTATAGGGGTTTCTATAAAACGGCTCTATAATATTCTAAGTATAATAAAAGAAAATAAATAATATATAGTTATATATTAATACGTATACTAAAAATACTATACTTAGTTATAATAAGTTAAAATAATAATACGTAAATAAATATTACCTTTTAATCTAGTACTAGATACCTATTTATAAAAAAATAATATATTTATAGTATACTATTTATAATATACTATTTATAATATACTATGTATAATATACTATAGAGTATTAATATATATTAGCGTCCCCCGCTACTATATATATATAAAATATAAAAAAGTATAATAAAGTAGGCTACTACGCTAGATAGCTATATTAGATTTTTTTTATAAATATTATTATATATACTATATATATTATATATTATATATTATATTATAATATAGCCGAACGGTTCTATAGAAGCAATAAGTATAATATCTAGTACATTACTAAATTATTATAGAGGCTTAAAAAGTAGATATTAAATATTAATATTTAATAAGAATCTACGTATAGAGAGTTAACTAAGTACTTTAAAGTAAAGTATAAAGGCCTATACTAAGACGCTAGTATAGACTAGCGTAGGTATACCTATCTTAGCGCTTATACCTAAGTAAAAAGCGCCTTTATACTTATAATACTATTCCTTCTTCTAAGAAGCTTTGTCCTTAAAATTTTATAATTAATTTTATATATCCTTAACTTTTATATAATAAAATTAAGTTAAATACTTATAAGGGTAAAATATTTCTGTTAGAGCAGTAAAATACGTAATTACTTAAATAGTAAGCTATAAAACTATTTTTATTATAACTTAACTATTAAAATTATAAGTATAATAGGTAAGTATAGCTTTTTTTATCTGCTGCCTATACTTCTAAAAGAGTCTTTTATACTAAATTATATTATTCTTATAATTCTATCGTGCTACTTATCTATTAGTTATACCTTATTATCTATTAGTTATCTGCTAAATTATTTTTAGTGTTTAGCCTTTTACTATTATTTATTATTAGTTAATTATTTATTTATTATAAGCTAGATAATAGCTATTTATATATCGTAAGCCTCTAAAAAGGATATACTTAATTATTAAAATATTTATAAGTAACACCAGTAGTACTCTATAAGATATTTTTAATATTTTATAATATTAAAGTAAAATTACTAGTTAGAGTTATTATAGTCTTTCTACTTAATAAAAAATTTTAGTAGACTTTTACGGCCGGTATTTAAATTAATTATATATTTATTAACTTTATAGTCTAGTATTACTTTAATATTATAAATAGGTAGTTCTTTTTCTATAGCAACGGGGCCTTATAGTTCTTATTACTATTCTAATAATAGTATTATATTCTATAAGTAAAATAGCTATAAATAAAACTATAAGTAAATATTTTTAAGCATAGCGTAATTAGTAAAATTAAGTTTAAAAGCCTAGCTAATACTATAATAATTATTTAGTTATCTGTTATAGACGTTAATAATCTTAAATAGCCCTAGATTCTTACTTTTTAGTCCTCTAGAGTAATGTATATAAACGTTATATATATTAAGTATAATTTAGTTACTTATATAGATCTCTAAGATAGGTAATTATTAACTATTAATATATTTTTTTATTTTTACCTATACCTACGTTAGTACTAAATATAGTTATTATTTTATATAGTTTATATATATAAAAAGTCTATTTACAGCTTACGTATTACGCGTTATTTTTTATTCTTTTAGTAATATACTAAAAGGTTTAGTATCTATATATAATAAGTATTTCTTTATAACTTTAAATAGTATTATACTTATTAATATAATACTATTATTTACTCTAAATTTTACGATAGGTAATAATTCTATTTAGTTATTTTACTTATAATTAATAAAGTAGTATAAATAAGCTTTTAATACTTAATTAGTAATTTTTATCTATTTATTTATTTTTAGATAAAAGGTTATAGATAACTTTAGTATTATACTAACTTTTTTATATAGTTATTTCTAAAACTAAAACGTAAATTATATATTATAATTAGTTATAAACTCTAATAAATATTTTTCTTTTTACTAGACGTATTTAATAAACACCTATACGTAAGTTTTAGCGTTTAGTAATATTAAAAGAATAAATTTCTTCTTTTTAAATAGTTAATTAATAAAAATTATAATATATTTATAATTACGACTGTTATAATACGACTTAGGTAGTAGTATAATAAAATTAATAGATATACTTATCTAATAGGTATCTAGTATAGGTAAAGAGTATAATAAGCTATACTTACCTTTACGTTTTAATTTTATCTTAATATAGATAAAGTAATTATATATATATTACGTAATACTATCTATATAGCGTAGTTAGTAATAGTATTATAATAATTATATATATATTTTATACTTATTATTATATCTAGCGGCGTAGTTATTATAATATAGTTATATAATATATATTTAAAGTTTATTATTATAGGGTATAAAGACTTTATTATTAATATATAATAGATTATTATCTAGGTAATAATTTTATAGTTTAATATAAATACTAAGATTATAATAAAACTAGTAAAGTATTTAGCGTACACTGCTCTTTATAGTATTAACTATAGCTTTAATAATATTATTATAGAGACTAACTACTTTAAGTAGCCCTAATAAATTTATATTATTAGCGTCCTTACGACTATTATAAAGTTTTAAAATAGTATTTTTATTCTAACTATTAAAAATAAATAGCTCCTTACTAATTTTATAAATCTATTAAAATAAGCTTATAGCGTCTAACTCTATTATATCTATTAAGATTTTAGTTAAGTATATAGTATATTAGGAGCCGCTATTATATATAGTATATATAGATAGTTTAAATTATTTAAAAAATAATAGTACCTACTATTAGTGCTAAATCTAATTATTATATATATTTATAAAAATATTTCTAGTTTATTACGTTAGCGTATTAGACTTTATACCCTTTTTACTAGGCCTATACTTAATTATAAAGTTAAATTCTAATAAAAACTTAGCCTATTAGGCTTATTAGCGGTTTAACTATTTAGTTATTATAAAGTATTCTAACGCTTTATAATTAAAAAATACCTCTATAAAATTAAGTATATTAGTAAGCTTAAGTTACTATTCTTTAAAAGCGCAGATAATTGCTATAAGTTTCTTATTATAAATAGGGTAGTTAAGCTTAGCCGGCTTTATTTTTATAAAGAAAAAGGTAATAGGTTATAAAATACTATTTTTATTATATTATAATAGTATACCGGCAATAATTTAGTTAAATATATTAGTTTTTATAATTATACGCGTATTAAAATTAAAGTAAATAAGTATTAGGGTATTAATAAAGGCGCGTTTAAGCTACTTAAAAGCCTTTTTAGTAGTAAGTATTAATATAACTTTTTCTATAGTATTATATATTAACTTAATTAGTAGTCTTGCGATTTAAAAAAAATAGTATATAAATTATTAGTAAAAGTTTATAAATTTAATAAATACTTAAACATTTTTAACTATTTTAGGTTACCGCTATTTTATAACAGTTTTAATTTTAGCTAAGTCTATTTCTAACCTATTTACTAATAGGATTATACTAAAGTAACTAACTTATTAAATAAAAAATTTATATTTATTAATATTAAAATATAGTTTAGTTTTATAGAGTTTATATAGTACTTAAAAATAGTACTATTTATAATTTTTATTATTTTTACTAAAAACGATAATATCGTCTAAGTACGTAAAATAAAAGTTATTTAAGTAATTATATAATAGCTAATTAATATAATATTAAAAGGTGTCTAGGGCGTTATATAGTTTAAAAGGTATAATTATATATTTAAATAGACTAAATCGCGTAAGAAAAGTAGTTTTATATTTATTATTTTCTTTAATTTAGATCTTATTAAATACTATAATAATATTAAACTTAAAAAAAACGTACGTTTTATTTATATAGGCAAGTATTTTCTTTAACTTTAGTAGGGCGTTATAATTTTTAATTATAATTTTATTAAGGCAGTAATAATTTATATATATATAAATACCTCCTCTAGGCTTTTTAATAACTAGTAGTAGGGTAGTAAATAGAAAGTTATTTTTATAAATATATTCTTTTACTATTTTAGTCTATATATAGGTTTTAATTACTTTAGTCTCTTTTTATAATACTCTAAAATAGCGTTACGTAGTTAGCTAGCTGCCTTTTTTTAAATATATTTTATAGTTAACGCCGGATTAATATAAAAATAGTTTAATAACTTTTTTAGAGTCCTATAAATTAGTAATATAGTAGAATTATTTTAGTAATTTTTATTTAATTTTATTAATTATAGGGTGTAGTTAATTAAGTTTTAAATAAAACTTATTAAAATTAACTTATATAGCTGCGACGGTAATTTATTTAGTTTCTATAAAAGTTATATAAGTACGTTATATATTATCTACGTTATTATTTATTTTAAACTATACTTAATCTTCTAGTATTATTTAAATAATAAAGTCTAAGTTATAATACGCTATCTTTATAGTAGTTTTAACTAAAATAATTACTATATTAATACTACTCTTATTTTTTAGTTTAATTATTTTAGTATAACTATTACTATACTAGTTATACGTTACTTTAATAAGTAAAAACTAGTATAAATAGTTACTACAGTAATAATTTAATTTAAATACTATTATTTTTTTACTCTACCTATATAAAGAGTTATAAGTCTTAAACTATAGTTATTTTATTATTATATTATAGCTAATAATATCTATAATCTAGTACTAGTTTTTACTAATATATCTTCTAATTACTATACGCACCTTAATTATTTATATTATTTTACTTATAACATTACTATTAGTAAGTTTTAAAACGACGAGACTCTGCGCTATAACTATTTAGAGCTTATAAGCGTATATAAAATTAGTACTAATAACCTATTTAGTATAATTACTATCTAAAAAAATATATATAGTAACTAATATTCTATTAAACGTATTAGCTTATACTTTTAGTTTTATCTAAGCGCTATAGGGTAACTTATTTAGTAAATTTTTATTATAATTAAATAGATAATCTATTACGCCGTATACTATAGTAGTAGTAAGTTATTCTTTTTATAAACCTTAAGCTATATAGTAAATATTATTTAATAAAATAAAAAATAGTTATAGGCTTAATTAGTTTACTAGTATACGTTACTCTACTATAAGATAATACTAAAGAGTATTAAAGATTTTCTTTTTATATATAGATAAGAGTCTCTAAAAGCGACTATTTTTAAAAACTACGCTTTTTTTTAATACCTAATATTATAATTACTATTATAGGCGTCGTTAGTATTAGTGTTTTAAGTATTTATTATTTAAAGTTATTTAGCTAGTACTAGGGCTATAGGGCTTTTTTTATAAAAGTTAAACTAATTTTAATTTAGTATATAGCTAGATCTTAAATAATAAATATATATTTTCTTAGCTTAGACTACGTAAAACTCTTTTAATAAATAATAATTTAAGTTAAAGGTAAAATTTTAATAATTATTAAAATTAGGTCTTTTATTAACCGGAGCGCTAGCCTATATAAACTTTTTATTATTTTTATTATCCTTACTATTTTTCTTTTTAGGCTTTTTATAAGCGATATCTTTAAAAGTCTTATATTAAAATAGTTACTAAATAAATTATACCTAAATTTTATTTACTAGAGCTGCACTTATTACGACAGCTTTTAAATATAAATTAAAATTAGTTATAGTTTTAAATTTTATTAATATAGATTTTAGACAGGCTTACGTTGCTTTATTTTTAAAATAGGCTAGCTATTTACTAAAAAACTTATCCTTATATTACTATAATTTACTAGAGTCAAATTATACGAGCGTAGTAAGTTATTAATTAATTAAACTAAAAGCCTCTTATAAGTTATTATATAATTCTTATATATTCTAGTACGGGTTATTTAATATTATAATAATATAATTATAGGCGGGGTGGCATAGTGGGCATGTACCTAGAAATACTAAGATTTTTTAATTTTTAAGGTCTCTTCTATGTATTAGGGGTTTAATTCCTCTCCTTGTCGCAGCGTTCTTTAAACGCGCCTACTTTATATAGTAAAATATAGAATTTTTAGAAGTATAAAGTACTACTAAGGAATTAATATAAGACTATAGGAAGCTAAAATCCCTAGTATAGAACACGTTACATTTAGAGGCATTTTAGGCTAAAATTACTATCTAAAGTTAGACGAGATAAAAATCTATTCCTAAATAGGTTTAGCGTGGCGAACTAGGCCTAATTAGGTAATAGACTAGTAATTTAATATAACTATTTAGTAATATAACCTATATATTAGTAAATTAAAGAGCTAGTTGTTAGTTCGCTTAGGAGATAAAGTACTTTCCTTAAATAGTTAGGTAGCCTTAATTAAAGGCTTATTTTTTTAAAAAAAAAAAAAAATTATAATTATAGATATAAATAAGCACGTAATTCTTATATATTTAATAAAAATATTTAGTTTTAGACTATTTATTAGGAAAGAGCTTATATAATTACTAGAATTTTATTTTTATATTTTTAATTTATATATTTAAATTTTTATTAGCGGCGCTGCTAAACTTATTAATATTCTTTTATCTATTATTTAAATAACGCTCCCTTTTAAAGGTAATAGTATTAATTACTAATACTAGCGTACTACTGTGTTACTATTAATTTTTATAAAATATAAAATAAATTTTATAAAATAATATTAACTCTATATTACTATAATAAAAAGAGCTATTAAAACTACTAGAGCTGTTACTACTATTATTATTAAATAGGTCTAAGAACGTAAAATCTTATAGTAACTTATATAGTACTATTTTTTACTTCTTATTTTTACTATTTTTCTTATACTTTTTATTTTTTTTAAAGAATTTATTATTAGCTATAATACTATAGGAAGCTTTTACTAACGTTTTTAAATATTTTAGTTTATTTTATAGCTTATATACTTCTTAAATTACTATAATAGAGCGTTACTTATATTTATTACTATATTAAATTACTTTATTAAGAGTTTTATTAGTAGTTAGTTAACGCTACTATTTAGTATTTAGTTTTTTTTATAAAGTATACGCGTTATCTTTTACGCTATTACGCTCTTAATAAATATAAGTAACTAACTAAAAGATACTATTAAAATTCTATTTTTATTACTAAATTTACAGCTCTAATTACGCTATATTTATTTTAGTAATATATTATAGTTTTTACGCCTTTATTTCTAACTATTTTATAAATTTAATTATCTATTTAGCTATATTTAAGTCTTTACGCAACGTACTTTAGTAGTAAAAATATTTTAAAATAATAATAAACTAATCTTCTAGATATTCCGCTACGCTTACTTAAAAGTTATTAACTAAAAAGATAGTAGTAATAATATACTTATTTATAAATTATTTATTAAGTAGGGTATACGCTAGAATAAAATATTTATATTTAAATTTCTTTTTAGAGTACTCTTTATTAGTTATAATAGCCGTTCTAATAAATAATAAAATATTAGCTTTTATAGTTTTAGCTTATTTAATAAATACTTTATAGTTAACTATAAAGCTATACTATAATTACTAGTCTATTATAAATTAACTAGTAATAGTTATCGTATTAAGATTTTTATTATTATTATTACTAATATTTAGCAGGATAAAGTAGGAGACGCCGAAACTATTTTTATAATAATTATTTTTTAAAAGTTCTTCGCCTATATTTACTATTAGGTTTTTTTTTTTTTTTAGTAAAAGGGCTATTTATAAACTATTTACTAAGTTTATAAAAGGTATTTAGTAATTTAGTAATTACACTTATATAAAATTTATTAATTTTAAGTTTAAAAGTAATCTTTTTTACTATACCTAGTAATCGCGGTAGTAATAGTAAAAATAACTTATTTAACTAATTATATAATATATTATCGGCTAGTATATATTAAGTTAATTTTTAGGTATTATACTTCTTAGTAGTACTATTACTAGTTAATTTTTAAATAGCGCTATTACTAGCTAATTTATAGGTAGTACTATTACTAGTTAATTTCTAAGCGGCGGCGCTATTACTAGTTTATTTAAATAAAGTCTTTACGTAAAGTTTTACTATTTTATTTATACTAATAAATATTTTATATAATATAGAGAATTAGTCCGCTATAACTATATAATTAGTAAAATATAAATTTTTAGAATTTAGTACATATATAATCTATTATAAAATATTATTTTATAAGCGTTTTATTTATAGGCGTAAAAGGATATATAGATTATATTATAAAGGCTTAAAAAGTAAATATTAAATATTAATATTTAATAAGAATCTACGTATAGGAAGCTAACTAGGTGCCTTAAGGTAAGATATAAGGGCTTATACTAAGACGCTAGCGTAGGCTAGCGCAGGCGTACCCGTCTTAGTACTTATACCTAAGCGAGGGGCGCCTTTATACCTATAATATAAATCTATTTTTATAAAGACCGCTCTAGAATCGTACTCTATTTTTAATAATAACTTTTATTTTTATATTAATATTTATAAAATTATTTTATAGTATTATTAAGTTTTACTACTATTCTACTACTATATATAATAAATTATTTATTTATAAAAATAAGTAATTTACTATAAAGATAAAACTATAAAGTAATATCTATATCGTCTTTTTAATATATAATAAATAACTTAATAAAATTAATAATCTTAAAAATAAAAATCTACTTATAGCTCTATAGAGGAGTAAAGACCTATTTTTATTAAAGTTAACTAGACCGTTTTATAAAGGATACATCGCGATAAATCCTAAACGTAAGTATTGCCCTAGTCTTAGAAACCTTAGAAACAAAGACTGACCGTGATAGTAATACAATGGTACAACGATCAAGAAGCAATATGGTAATCAACCGAGTTTGTCTAGGCGTTATGTGCTGTTCGCCTCCATGCCTTTCATAGAGTTTCGGTGTCCCAGACCGTAAAGCTGTCTTTCCAATGAGGCACGTTTTATATAAAGAACCATATAGGTCAATTGGCAAAATGGTGGGAGCCGGACTGTGCCGACACCCTACAACACCTCCATCGGCTGACTGCCTATTCCTCTGGATCGCATGTTCATGATGTCCGCGTCATCAACTCATCCTGCCCCGCATCCTCCCGATTCCGAACATGACACCTCCGCTTGGTTCGACTATACGACTACGTAAAAGAAGGGTCGAAGCATCTCCGGTGCCAAGATTTTTGAGATACTCTATGATTCCTGGCACTGCGCTAGCAAGAACTCGTTGGCGAAGATATTCTCGGTTGATCTCTGAGTTAAATATAGAAAGGGGCCAGCTTGGGCGCGGGAAATCAAGCATGCCATCGGCATTTGCCGTGTGCTATGCTAAAGCGAACCTTGAGAAGGGCGATTCTGAGACAGAAATGCAGAAAGAGACGTATCTCGAGAAATGAAAGGGTCTTATACCCGCGTCTCGGACAAGGTGGGAGATGATTCTTGAACTCGGATTATTCTCGGAAAGGGTAGGATGATGTGGTCACAGTAGGCAGCTTGCATGGATAAATGACGGGGTTGTTCAGATTACAATTCTCGATTTGCAGTTATTTGTAGTCAGGGTGAATTCTCTTTCTAATGCATAGGACTCATACGTAGCTGTAGATGAATAGAACGCCTCACAAAATACGATATTTCTATACCCCGCTTACAGCTTTGTGAGTTGGCTTCCGCTGCAGATCCCGACCCGACCTCCAGCTCCTCCACGTTTAGGTGCGCTCGGTAATTGAGCGCGGTCTTGATCGCGAGAACCATGTTCGACTTCACACAATTCTATGCAATTTCATACCGTATTGTTCGAAGTCCTCCCACGAAGTTCCTGGTGCAACGTCGTCCAAGAAGCCGTGGCCCCATTCGTGGTCGGTCACATAAGCTACGTTGATCATTCGGTACGTTCCATCCTCGTTGGGACGAAGAACGAATGGAAAGTTGATACCGAAGAGACCGACGACGATGTCGCCCGTCGCCATGTAATTGACAGCTTTATGATGGTAGAACACGCCGAGCCGACCAGAATCCGTCGCAAAGAGCGTTCTTCCATGAAGGGTGTGCCGAGCCCACCACCATACCTGCATCATTACACTCATTAGTGTCATCAGCCATCTGCTCTCTTCAACCAAGCGTGAGGCTGTCTCTTGCGGATTGTTCAGCATCCTTTCAAGAGCAGCTATGTGTTCTTCGCCGACGTTGTCATAACCGCTCGAAATCAGTGATAGAAATTTTGCGGGGTTGCTAACTGGAAGCCCCGCCAGCCTCGCCAGCATTTGATGGATATTGAAAATAAGATGCAATTCGTGCTGTATGGGTTGCGAGTAATCGATCGTGCAAAGCGCGAATGCCGCAATTGTGCCAAGGAGTAAACCCGGGGTATACAGCGTTCTGCAATCCGATGAAGAACTCTACGCTGTCTATGGGGAAGACATTGTAATATATTTTTTTCCGCGATCACACGGGTTACGGATGCTGGGTGGTGACTCAAGTTGCCATTGGCCAGCGACTGATACATCGAAATACCATCCATTGAGAAATCTGGGACCCACGAGGGCAATTCCGCCATTATTTTTGGCCAGCGGGGACTGTCCTTTGCAACTGGACGTAGAGGAATCCATCGATACAATTCAAACTCACCAGCATGGAGGACCGCAGCCATTGCTTCCGCGAACACATCATGTATGGACTTCGAGTAATCGATTGTTATACGCCACCCAGAGGAGTTGACGATGCCAAGTAGAGCGAATATCTTATCTCTTGAATCAGTTGATAAGAAATGTGAAGTATCTCTTATCTGGGCACCCAGATCCAGGCTTCCTTTGGCTTGCACCCGGGTTCGAACCTCGCCCAGCACCCTGACGTGGTGGAAAGATGCTGCTGCATCTATTTCGGTTTTGTCAATATAGTTTTCTTTTTTGACTTTAAAGTCCAATACAAACTGATAGAATTGGTTCCATGGTGTTGTATAGGGTCCAAGTTGGACGATGGGATTACGGGCCAAGGCCAGTTCTTGCGCAACCCATACCCGACTGAACCAAGGCCGTGAACAGATGCGACGTTTCGGGGGGAAGATATGTGGGCCCCAGCTCTCAAAGCCAGCTAAGAATTCATTTTTGGAGACTCCATCCTCTGGGCCAAGCCAAATGACGACCTGGCGAGCCATAGAGTATACTCTTCCCATGGCCAACACCCGGGTATTTCTCTCGGATATATCTAGTTGGTTAATGCATAAGGCGTCTACCCACAGTGTCCTAACCTGGGTTTGGTGCCGAAGATAGCTTGCGGTAATCCACATGCCCAAGCCATTCACACGAGCTTGTAACGGGCTAATATTCTGGCCCCAGAAGTATGAGAGCGCATCATATTTGAGTTTGGGGGAAAGCGCTGCGCGCTGGAGTCGTATATTGATCGTTTCATCGGAGGCTCCAGGGTAGAGTTGTATCAACCGAATCTCATCTTCTTTCAGTCTCGTAGAGTAAGGCGATATTGGCACAGCGCGAGGACCTCGACGTTTGCATGGCGCCATGGGCTGCGTGACACACTCACGATGCGTGATTATGGCGTTAATATGCTGCTTCTGAATAGTGATGCGAGTGAAGATAGAGGAAGTTTGGAGCTGGCCAACACTGTGAAAGCTGTGAGGTGCCTTGTCTACTTTACACCCCTGCTGCATCGTGCCTTCCACGGCCACCCATTTCTCGAGAAGTAATAAGTACGCCTAGACGTCGACCCAGGGTACAAACGCAGTGAGGGAACTCTATTGGGTGCTAATTCGTGTACGCCATAATTAAAAGCTTGTGAAGGCGACTGAAAGGACTATGTCTATCCGAACAGCTGCTTAATCGATGATGAGCGTGTTGCTTGGCCACGACCCATTTCTCAGCTTTCAACCTAGTCTGTGATACATCATAATTTGACCTCTTTCCCCCACTATCTAATCATGCTAGTTCATCTCGCCTCTGCAGAGTACGCTCCATACCCTGAGATGCTGCTCAAGACCTTTCTGAGCAAACTCCATGCTAGCAGTCCCTTTCCGCCAGTGAGCCATGTATCCAATATGTGGGTTCGAAACCGCAGTCGTGGAACCGTGATCATGTCCCATACATCATGTAGCCTCCCATCGCGCCCTCTCATCCCCACAAGCGATCCCTTTTTGTGTTCTTTGCTCAAATGCAATGCCATAACTTTCAACGAGCTCATTTCGCGACCGCCGCACTCAGAACCTGTGTCCTGAAGAAGCCGCCCTTCGTCCTTTCGATGACTTGCTGGTAAACGGATTGCGGTGGATGATTCATTACGACGGTGCCGGCCTGGTAGTCGATCTTCGCATCTACGCGCGTATCCCGGATGAGGTTGACGATCCACTTCTCACCCTCATCTTGTGAGAGGCCAAGGCGAGTCGAAAGATCACTGCGCAATGTTAGACGATAGCTATGCTAAGTACGTGCATGACACTCACTTGATGTCAATTCTCTGGTGGATCTTGCAGTAGCTCTCAGAGATCAAATGCCTCGCGGCATCTACAAAAGGACCAGCAGACTGCAGCAGGAAAAAGTCGTTCTCCAAGATCTGCTCCGACTCGCTGAGCTTCTTCTGTGCCTCCTCGAAGTCGAAGTCAATATATAGTGCCTTGATGAAGTCGGTGACCGGGTCGCTGTACTCGTAGCCTTCTTGTCGCACTATCCGGATGAGGTCCTTCAACTGCTTCTGGTATGTGCCCTGGTTGCGGCCGGCGTTTCGTGCGGTTATGACGGAGGTAGCGAGGTACCGTAAGATCCAGGGGCAGTTTGTCTGGATGGTGTTGATGTAGGCGGGCTGGAAGAACATCTCGGTGATCTTTTCGCGAGCTTGTTCGTCGTTGAAGAGCGGGAAGAGCGACCAGTGAATCAGCCAGGTGCGTTGCTGCAGCTGGGCGAGCGGATTGGTCATGAGGCGGCCGTCGATAAGCTCCTTGATCTTCTCGATTTCCGCGATGGCAGACTCCCATTCGGTGGAAAGGATTTCGCACGCAAGCTTTCCCCAGGTGGCCTCGCGTTCCTTGTCGCTGTCGGTGGTCTAGGAGCCCGTTAGCACTCCACCATCCCCAAATCCCCAATATTAGACATACCAAGATACGGTAACGCGTGAGCAAGTCAGCGGCATCACCGTATAGACCGCAGCCGTACTTGAACTGTGCCTCCTCGTACAGCTGCTCCACCATTTGCACAGTCACGCCATGCTCCTTCTCCAAAAAGGCCAAATTCTGCTGCTTGTCACTGCGCAGGCTGCCCAGCACGGTCTCGTCGGTCAAGAGCTCCATAAGCTTGCTTGTAGACTCCTCCAGCTGTGCCAGGCGCTTCTTTTCCTGTTCCTGTTTCTGTAGGTATTCCTCGGGGATGTTGTCGAGATTGTTGATGTTTTGTGCGAGCTGGCCGACGTAGCCGGTCATGTAGGTGGGTTTGAGGAGCTCGAACAGAACCTTCTGCTTCTCGATGGGCTGTTCCTCGTCTTCGGCGGGCGGCGGGAAGTTGAGCAGCGGGTAGAGAAGGTGGCGGTCGAAGTGCGGCATCATCTGCGGCAAGAGGCTGTACTTGTCGGCGACGGACTCGCCGTTGGTGGCTGCGGACGCCATATTGGACTGTTCTTCGCGGAGGAGATATCGCGGGGACGTGGTGCGAAGAGGCGCGCAGTCTGCGGGTGTCCAAGAGGGTTGGTGGTGCTGCCAAAGAAATTCGACGTGGTGGGGTCGCGCTTGTGCGTAGCGAGCAGCCCTGCAACGCTAAGCTTTTGGTGTTGACGGCTGCGAGGCGCATCGCAGAAGCTTGCATCATTGCCGACGAGCCTGCCAATTCCTTCCTGTTCTTGTTCTTTGTATTTATCTCACATTTGCAGCGTCACAATGCCCCGAATACAGCCTCTCTTGCCGCTGCTGAGGCCATTGGCAACGCCCAGGCGAGCGGCATGCGAGCAGCTCTTCCGCTTTTCGACCGCAACGCGACTGCGCGTCGAACGTACGTCTTCATTCGGCGTTGGGGCTATTCAGAGCTAATGTAAATTTGCTAGAACCACCTCCGACCACATTGGGCGCTTCATCCTCCGTCGAAAAGCCACCGAAGGCGCCGCAAAGCTCCCCTGAAGTTCCATCAAACCCCAAAGAAGCCTCCCGCGCCGCCAACCTGGCTGCCACAGAAGCTACTACCGACGCGGACAACCCCAATGCGCCCGGTCCGAAACCTATACTTCCATCGCAGCGATCCGACTCTTCGGCTCCGAACGAACCGCAGATTGTAGACGACGTCCAACCTTCGTCCATACCCGCCGAAACCTCGGACGTGACGACCAACCTAAAGACCGTTAAGCCGAAGAAGTTCAAGGGTGCAAAGAAGGGCAGAAAGCCAAAATCGGCGGATAACGTCCAGCCTCCGGTCGGCGAAACATCGGACGCAGCCACGGACCTGCAGAGTGTCAAGCCCAAGACCTTCAAAGCGCCCTCTCAAGCCAGGATATCTTCCAGGGCGAATCTGAGCGCTGCCGAAAAAGTTACGCTAGAGCTCCCTCCACCGAAGTACCACGTTGCCCGATCGTCGACCCGGAATCTGCCCATATACACAGACTACAAGCGAGGAGGGAACCTGCATCTCACGACGATACGGAAGATTACCGGAGACTTGTCTGCGCTGCGGGATGAGCTGAGAGTATTCTTGAACAAGAAGAATGAGGATGTCAAGATCAACAGCCTGACGCAGCATGTCATTGTCAAGGTCAGTCGGAAGAACGTAGCACTTGGAGGCAAAGGGACACGAATGCTAATAGTTGGTCAGGGTCACCACGTACCGCAGATTACCGAGTTCTTGAAGGCCAGGGGCATGTAAGATTATAGCGTGAATCGGACTGTGCATACATGTACCATATGTAAGAGATAGCAGCAAGGGTTGAATGAACAGCGTCTTTCTGAGTGAACGCTGTGTACCAAGTCTCCTTTCTTAGTACGGTAGTTTTATACGTCTGTATGAACCTTCTTCCGTTTGATATCTCGTCATGGTCGCTTCGCACTGCGTGCTTAGTGCTGATTACTATAAATTGGCCGCCTCCCTAGATGCTCTCTCTTCCCCATAATCGCGGACACGCATAAGCATACGTACAAGCCACTATTTCTTTCTCGGCATCAAACCTTTCTTCCGTTGAACCTTGGGATAAGGGGATACTGGTTCGCAATGGTCACGCGCTATGCATATCATTGAAGAGCATGGGAGTTATTGACCAAAGATCTCCATTCCGAAGTTTACGACGGAGCGTTTGCACTCGTTCCAGCGCGGAGGCTGCACAGCTATCACGAGCGCTATATAACCCCATAGGTCAGCCGCTTCCTCCACATCCGTGCCCGAATAGCGGAGGCTACCCATATATCACGCTCACTCGCCGGCGGCACACAACCTCCTGCTCATCGGTCATTGTTACAGTCGACCCGTGGAGCACACTAGCTGTGCTTGCACCAAGCACACCCCTTACAGTAGGGCAACTTGCAGAGCTCTCGGTTTAGTTGGCCACCGAAGCACGCACCGAAACTGCAAAAACGCCAGCCCCCGATGGGCGGCCAGGTCTCACTGTCCTCGCTAATCTCGACCGTAGGCTCGTCCCGCTTGGGTGGGATGATGTGTTGGCCGCCGCAGAAGAAGCAGTCGGAGCACTGTGAAAGATTAGCACGTTTGTGTGGATGAAGGCGCAGTCGAAATCGTGCTCACCTCCATTTTTTTTTCATGCAATGATTATAATATTCATTGCCGTCGAAACAGCTGGGCCGACATCTATTAACATGGGTCTCGCGTTGAGAGATTGCGTTCGCCTCGTTCGCTAGCGACGAGAGAGCCTTCCCTCGGACAAGGCAGGCAGTACAAGAGCCGCAGTCCGTAGAGACATCGTTGCACACTTCCTGTGCGCAAGGGGACAACGGAAGGAACTTAGGACAGCGAGCGAGCCTATCCGAGCAATCCTTCGGGCAAGCCGGATTCTCCATGTTCGCTTGCTCTTCAGTCGAAATCTCGGTCTGGTCATCCGCGTCTCGGGGAGGCAAAAGGTGCCCATTGCACTTGAGACCCTTGGTGGTCATGTCGCAGTCTGGCGGAGTAGTCGTGTTCTCCTCAGACGGTAAGTCGAGACTCCAGCAGAACCCGCAGGAGCGACAGGAGGACTGCGGCTTGCCGCAGATCTGCTTGATACAGGCCGCGTCGCCGAGATGGCACTTGGAGAAGCTGCCGGAGCATGCCTGAGGACAGAATCCGGCCTCTCCTCAGGGAGGTGACGCACCCTGCGGAGGGGCTGCGGCAAGCGCGACGCACGAGAGGATTGCGGTGACGATCTTCATCTTGCCGATATGAACCGTTCGAGTGTGGGTTTCAGAGTCGAGGGAGATAGATGAATGAGGCGATCCAAGGGCTGGTAGAGGGGTCTATATGCCGGGCGGGGACGGAGCAAACGTGGCGAAGGCAGAAGCGACCACCCCTTTTCCGCAGCGCTTACCCTTGGCAAATGTGTTAGATATACATCACGTGACCTCACTACCTTACACCACTAGGGCCTTGGCAGGTAAACAGCAAAGTATATATACCTGCCAGCTGCCCCTTAGACAGTTCAATTCATCAGTTCGACAGTTTCCATAAAATGGGCTCTTCACTGTCAATGAGCTCAATCCTGGAGGTTGAAAGCCCTTGTCGGCAGTTTTGGCACACTGTGTTGCCCGGGGATAGGAATTACAACGGCCCATTGACTTAGTACCGCATTTGTGCCAGTGAGTCGACCCGGGGCACTTTACTGTACATGTCCCTTAGCTTCCCCCGAGCCTGGCTGGTGCCATTTGAGTACGCAGATGAAGAACAATAGAGAAGGGGCGGACAGTCTAGTACTACTACGCACTTAAGCACGGGTTCTGCGCCTGGTACCAGCGGCCCAGCAAGTGGGGCCTTTGCTACTAAGCGCTTGTATATTGTTCAGCACGTACGATTCGCACAACGTGCTCTCATCGTCGAAGTATTCCACTTAGGCAGCTAACAAAACACACAAGGCAGCATCGTTCTAACTTTCCATAGCACGATCAATCGTTTGACGTAGATAGTCAAGGCGCGCCGCACTCATACTACATACAACAAAGACTCTGAACAAAGCATTTCTCCATTCTGTGTACAATTTCTACATCCCCATCCAGCCAACCCGACACCGTCTTCCGAATGCCCTTCATTGACATCGAGCCAATTCAAGTCCATCGTACAAGGACGTGTCGTCATAAAGCATTGATTTCATTCATCTACAGCGAACCATTCACGCCTTCGGAGTGCCATTGTTCGCCTCCACATACTCACTCATCATCTTCGTGATCGGCACCTGCATACCCCAAGCCTGCATCTCCGCCATGCGGTCGACCTCGCGCATGGTAATTTGAACCTGGCCGTTGGCGGCCGTAGTGTCCTTGGAAGCGTCCTCGCGCCTCATCTTGGGAACTGCGGGCGCAGTGCCGTTGGCGGCCTGGGGCTGGGCTTCAGGAGCAGGAGGAGCAGCAGGAGGAGCAGCAGCGGGGGCAGCAGGGGCAGGGGCAGCAGCTTGAGCTCCACCCATCTGCATGGTGAGGATGTACTCTCCGTCAACCTGGGTGACCGGGAAGGCAACACGCATGTTTACAGTATCGAGGACGAGTTTGGCCTGGACGGGCGTGAATGTAGGAGCAAGAAGAAGTTGAGTAGCCACGGGGTTGTTTCCGGTGGTCGGAGTACCCTGTTGTTGTTGGCCGGTTCCTTGCTGAGCCTGTTGTCCGGTGCCTTGCTGAGTTTGCTGCCCGGTCGGGTCAGTCTGGCCCTGGGGAGTTTGTCCAGCGAGGCCCTGCTGCGTCTGTCCGGTCGGGTCTTGCTGAGTCTGGCGTGCGACAAGTGCGGACCTGAAAGCATCACGACCGCGTCTCTGGGGCGCAACGCCGGGAGTTCCAAGGTTCGCAGTAGCACCACCGGGGTTGCCAAGCACACTGCGCTGGGCGACACCGAGGGAAACTTGACCGCCAGGCTGGACGCCAGCAGCTTTCATCATGGATTGGATACGCTGAGCATTGACTACAGATGTTTCAGTCCGAATTCATCAATGGGAGTAAAAGGTCGACTCACGAGGCATCTGGATGACAGTGACCTGCTGGTTAAGGTTGGGCTGGACACCGGCGAGGTTGGTGGTAACTGAGTAACGGTAGTCGTCTAGTCCAACATGTCAGTACCATAATTTGAGAACATACGTATCGAACTGCACTCACTAATTGACTGCTGGCCCTGGAGAGCAGTCAACATGCCGCTGTCGACACCCTTCTTGACATCGACGTTCATCGTCATGGGCTGAGTTGCCTTGACAGACATGCGGAAACCGTCCGTGAACTCATTCTCCTGCAATCCGGTGCCGTTGATGATTACCTGAGATGCCTGGTCATTGCCGAAAGGGGTGAGCTGGGTCTCGGTTCCCTGGGTTTGACGTCCCAGCATCATATATTCACCATCAAGGTTTAGCATCTTCACCATGCGTACAGTCATGTCCGTATTGTTGATACTTCGAATTGTCTCTTGGATCGTCCAGGTTTGCTTGTCGGGCGAGAGCATCGCCACGTATGTGTTGTCGGGTTGGACTCCGGCCTGCTGGAGTGTCTGCGCTGACATAGCCATCTCGACCTGCGCACCGACGAGGTCCTTGGCACCGTTGGTGCTGATGACCATGGAGTTCTGCTGAAGGGGGATAAAGGGGTTTCCGGTTGTACCAGTGACCTGGTTGGCAGAGATAGAAGGTGTTTGTTGATTAACAATTAGTTGTTGCTGCTTCTGCGAAAATGTCTCCACTTTCGATCCATCCGGGAATTGAAAGGAGTTGAGTTGCATCTGGGGTCGTCAGACTGTGGATCATATTCAACAGGAGGATTGATATGCTTACGTCGCCATTGATATTAAGTACTTGATTGAACTGCGCCTGCTGCTGCGCCAGCGCCAGCGAGCAGCTGAGCAGCACGGGTATTAAGGAATAGAAGGTACCAGACATCTTTTTAAAAGAGGGAAACCACCTGGGTTCGTAAAAAGTAGATACAAAAAAGGACGGTTTAGGTCCTACTGACGAAAATTAGAAAGGAACGGCGAGTTGCTGGCCAGGCAGTGTGAGCAGCATCGCTCATATACTACATAGAGTGTGACGATGCTATGCTGCATATGCAGCCATCGGCATCAGTCACTTCCGTCAATGGAGGCTCAGTGTCGTGCAAGACATGGGAGTAGGCGAAATCCCGGATCCGGTCGCGCAAGGCACTCGGGCATTACATTGTTTGTGTTAGAAGTTCGGTCGCATCGTTAGCCCTCCGTAACAAAAACGCTATAGAAGCTGCGGTTGCTACCGGTCCGACTTGGCACGATATATAATGGGCATGGCGTCCGTTTCACTCGGCCCAGGACTGTTTGGTTTGATACAAGCAAGCCCCAAAGCTTAGCCGAGGATCCTTTTAGGGAACACTGTAGCTTAGGTGAAACTTCCCGCACATGTCATGACTGGTCCATTCGCTCGAGTGAGGGGGAAATGGGCCGGGCTAGGCATTGTGAAGCACATGGCGACAGGTCGTTCAAACTGGCGGTCTAGGATGTTGAACTGCTATCCGGTCAATTCATGCGGAGCTCAGTGGTTTAAAAGCAAGCAGATGCTCTATAATACGGAGTTGAATCGATTCTAAATTGGTCATGGTGCACACTGGTTACCAGAAGGCTATGCAAGGCACATTCATTACCTAAGGTAGGTAATTTCGTTAACCACACTCAAGCGCGACGGATTTGACAACCTGAGTAGATAAAAGATGAGACAAAAATGCAGATGTAGAGTTTGGGACACACCTAGGTAGTCAAACGCGAACGTTTAGGAAATGTTTCGCAACATCTCCCGCGGATGCCGAGGCGTTGGCTATACCCAATACGGATAGCGTGACCCTCAGAAAAGCAACATCCAAGTCTCACACCACTAGTGTCAGCTTCGCTGCGGACGTGATGTGAATCCCGACATGAATGTCAGGACAACGGTTACACTTGGCAACAATGAAGCTGCGCTGTACCAATTCGTCCAAACGGAGTGGGTAGCAACCGCAGCTTGCAAATGCTAGGGTCGTCGTTGGAAACCTTAGCAAAGCTTGGCGAAGCTTCTGCGTGATCTCCTTTGAGACAGCACTTGAGGTAGCCGATATGGGCAGTGCCAACCGTTCCCGGCTTGACCACGAGTTCGGCTCGTTCACAGTTGGGGTACGCCTGAGTGAGCACTTTTTCTTAGCCCGTTACCATCGGCATATGTCCCCCCCGAACATCAACTTCGCTCCAACCATTAAAGCAGTGATGGGGTTTTTGGAGTGACGCTTCGGAGGGACGCTCTGCGGAGCTATCAGAGCGTCACTCGAAAGTGTCACTCCGACTAAAATAGCTAGCTTATTATATAAGATAAAGCTACGTTAGGCCTGTGTGTCGCTCCGGAGCGTCGTCCCAAAACCCCTATCACTGCATTAAAGTCGGGGCGAAGAGGCGCGTCTTCTGCCATGATCGAGGATGTCACGAACACAATAACAGACACACATTCCACCCATGAGCACATGAAATCATCAAATGTTCACTCACACGCCGCGAGGACGCCAAACGGTAGGGTTAGGATTTCTTTTATCGTCGTAGACGTCTCACTAAAATTCCTCAGCCTGGTCGTGGAAGGTCATATCATGCCCAGGTCGCATAAATACACAGTGAAGATATAGAAAATGCACCAGCCCGTTGAACTCGCCTTACATACAAGCAGCACCGTCGATACCGATGACCTTGCCGTTTACCCAGTCACCATCCTGGGATGCAAGGAAGCAGACCACGCGGGCAATGTCGATGGGCTGACCAACGCGGCCGCACGGCGACCAGGTAGCAGCATACTCATCGACCTGGTCGTCGTTGAGCTTATCACCTCCAGGGATGTACTCGCGGCACACAGCGTGGTACATATCGGTCTTGATGCCACCAGGAGCGACGCAGTTGACAGTGATCTTCTTCTCACCAGCATCTGTACAAGTGTTAGTGACAAGGCGTGGAAGCAGTAGGCAAGGCAACCTACCGATAGCCATGCACCGGGTGAAGGTCTCGATTGCACCCTTGGAACCGGAATAGACGGCGTGCTTAGGCACACCCTTGGCCTGACCCGTAATGGATCCCATGAGGATGATCCTGCCGCCGACCGACATCCTCTTGTATGCTTCCTTGGCAACGAAGAACTGTCCACGGGTGTTGATCTGCATGACACGGTCGTATTCCTCCTCATCGACATCCTTGAAGTGGCCGAAGGAGACAACACCGGAGTTCGAGCAGCAGATGTCGAGCTTGCCGAAGTGCTCCACAACCTCATCCATGAGGTGCTGGGTCTCCTTGACGTTGGCAACGTTGGCCTTGATGGCGACGGCATCAGCGCCAGTCTTCATCGCCTTGATCTGCTTGACAACGTCCTCAGCGGCGTCTTTGGCGTTGGCGTAGTTGACAGCGACGCTCGCGCCACGGCGAGCGAGCTCAAGAGCCATCTCCTTGCCAATGCCGCGGCCTACGAGATGTCAGCCCCCTGGTTCTTCTCGCAACATCTGTGGACTTTAGGAAGAAACTCACCGGAGCCGGTGACAACGGCGACCTTGCCCTCAAGGCTCCAGCTGGGGATCGCAGGGCTGGACATTGTGGCCTTTGATATGGTGATGGAAGATGCACAGTAAGGTTTCTATGGATGGCCGTTTTCAGGCGGGGCAGCTGAGCGAAGATGTGATAGTGGATTGGGTGATCAAGTAAAGGATCCTAAAGTGTTCATATAAATAGTTCTTTCAGCTGCGGCACAGCCGCGGAAAATTGGAGTCAGTCAATACCCCGTCCGACGAGTCCTCCCTCCCTTCGGCTACAATCATCCTCACAAACTTTCCATTGACTGTGTCCGGAACGGCAACTGGTCGGGACAAGCTGCCCTTCCGGAAATGCCAAGCTTCGAAGGGGCAATATCGTGTGCGCTCCCGATTCGGGGTGCCTAGCTCCCGTAGGAGAGCCAAATCCTCCTCGTGTCAGCCATCCACTCCAGGCAAACCTTGGGGGCCATCTCGGACATGGGCGGGGCCGATAGTCTTGAATGCCTCCTCGTTTAGCAGAGAATGCAGCAGTACTGGTAGTTTAGTAGAGGCTCAACCATCTCGACGTAATAAAGCAATGAGTCGTTTCGATCGTTAATGTAACTGCCCTGGTCTGGATGATGTGATAGGCTCGTTAATCTTGTCGGAAGAAGGCTGAAGAGCACTAACCGTTCGGGGACTAGCGGGTTTATCCCCACTCGGATCGGACATGGCTACAATGGAGCAGTGTTGGATGCGAACTCAACGAGTTGCTGCCCTTAAGCTGAATCGAAGTCGGCCATGTGATTTTCTTCTATTAGTACAAGCCTGCTCTGCTCCCTTTTACTCTTCGCTAATAATATATATTATATACCTAACCCTAATAATTAAAAAAAGTTTTTTATATTATAAAAAAATCGTTTATTAAAAAAAATTAATAATTTATAAAAAATTACTAATAATAAAAATATATAAAAATAAGTATACTTATAGTATATA
>JASEKS010000266.1:0-145763 GCA_030770415.1 Pleoardoris graminearum
GGGGGGGGGGGGGGGGGGGGGGGGGGGGGGGGGGGGGGGGGGGGGGGGGGGGGGGGGGGGGGGGGGGGGGGGGGGGGGGGGGGGGGGGTGGGGGGGGGGGGGGGGGGGGGGGGGGGGGGGGGGGGGGTGGGGGGGGGGGGGGGGGGGGGGGGGGGGGGGGGGGGGTGCGTATCCTATATCGCCCGGGCTGTGAGCTAGGGACGAGGTTGTGAGAACGTTTTGTTTGGCCTGAGGGGGTAGAGTGAGCATTTGAGCGGGGGATGGGATGGCGTCTAGGATGGGATTGGATGGTAAGGATGGGGGCGTTTCACGGTCTTTTGTACTTGGGGAGTAGGTAGGGTGTCATCGAGTGCGGTGTAGGTGACTGGTGTTCGTGGTGGAAGCACGCTTTCTAGTTGGGGCTTTGCGGCTACGGCGCGCGAGCGGGCTTAGGTAGTGTAATTTGCGTTGGCTATAGGAGTTTGTGTGCTGTGTATATGTGAGGTTGTATACTGTAGGTTGCGCCATTGCCCTGCTTCCTAGTCAATCTGTCGACGGGTGCCCGCGCCATAGTGGACTCATGCGGCAAACAATTGAACCGGAAATAAAGTGTGAAACGGTATTGCAACCTCCTACGTTATACGCCGGCCCTTTAATATTAAATATTATTTTACTACCTCTATTAGATTATTATTCTTAATTTAGTAAGTAAAGAATTAAGTTAATATAAAAAGACGTTACTATTAAAAGTAAAAATATTATATTATTATAGAGGGAGGATTAAATTTTTTATTTAATAGCAGATAGCTGCTATACGTAGACTATTAATTAAAATTATACTTATTATATAAGTATTTTAATTAAAAAGGTTATATAAATAGTTAAACTTTTTAATAGTAAAATACTAAAAGTAGATTTTAATATTATAAATTATTATAAAGGGAAAGGCGTTAGTATTAGTATAAATATAAAGATAAATATAAAAATAAAAAAATAGTCTCTAAATAGATATAAATCTAATATATATATTATTATTTACTATAGTAAATTTTATAGAGTAGTAAAAAAAAATTAGAATTTCTATTTTTAACTATTTTAATTATATAGTATTATTCTATAGTATGTTAGAAAGAATTGCGTAGTTTTGCTACCGTTGAAGCTTCGGGCCAGCAAAGATGTATACAGGCTGTTATAGGAATACGCTGTTAGTGGTTCTTTATATACAGTACTATGCATCTTATCGTGGCTCGACGCAAGGATCGGAGTCCGCTATCAAGGACGAAGCAGCGCGATCGCAGTCGCGGGAAGATTTTGGAAGGTATGGGGTTGGATAGATATAGATAGTAAATTCTAGTTTTTATACTATTTTATACATATTATAGTTTCTTTTTTTAATAGTAATAGTCTTAATAATTTTATCTAATTAGATAATTTTTTATAATATTGCCGCGTTACACACGTCTATTAAAGCCTAGGACTAGGAAAGCTAAAAGGCGACTCAAAAGACAAGATCGTCAATGGACAGAAGATGCTGGGTCGGTACGCGGTGAAGTCGTACGATAAGGATGAAGATGAAGACTGCTTCGTCACATACACATGCGTCTACGGCCCCGGATACGATGAGGTCTGCGACAACCAGCGGTATGGTGTCACCGAGGTTCGTGAAGGTCGAACATCCTATAACATGTAGGTCACAGCGGTTCCAGGACCACGCACGCAACCGGACTGGGTCCACAGCACCAGACCAACTACCGCAGATGGGAGAGCACTGTCGGCCGCTTTCAAGGCTGTATCAAAACACGGTGCCACTGTGAGGGCGATGAGTTCCTATAGAATGTATTAGAAGAGGCCTATCGCGGAGAAGCACAAGCGATCCGGCAGGTGGATGACATCCAGAACGGCGCACAGGGACAAGATTTCCGGCGGTTCAAACAAGCGGAATGGAAACCCTGTAGCGAGCTGCGGAGGGCACTCGGAAAGCCCAAGCCTCCAGTCACATGGGAATTCAACATGTTAGCTCTTGCGTCCTGTGATCCGCGCTTGGACGATGATGCTGGCTTCATCCAGAGATATGGGTTCAACTCCCAAAGCTCTGGAGATCGTTGCTACGCTCGTTTCACAGCGGGTGGGCGCGGTGTTACTATCTCAGATCACGGTTTCCGCGTTGATATTTTAGATACGATGTTCTTTTCTCCATTGATGTATAATTCCGGAGCCACACAGGTCTGGAGACCTGATCCTCTGACAGCTGGGCCAGGAGAGTTACCTACAAATGCAAACAGCGCTGCTTGGTTGCGAAAGCGTGCCATGGCCGCAGATCTGCATGATTTTGCTGACCTTACCGAGGGACGCTTCATTCCGCCACCTGAGCCGAGCCATCTTGTGTCTTCGCCAGCCATAATGAAGCCTGGTTCCATACTCCACGGCGAGACATCTTCAGCATCTCGAACTGATTCAGATGGGGCCGATTGGGACGGGGCCCAATGATATCATTAGACGTGAAGTTTAGGAAGCCATTCCTAATGAGCCTCATAACTCGTCCTTGAGTTCTCCGCTACTACGCTGCGACTTCAGGGAATACTGCGACGCGTGTATAGCGCTGGATATCGTAGACGATATGGACTCGCTATATGGATACTGCGACTATATAGGATGGGACAGCGAGGAGAGCGACTAGATGAGGGATATAGATGAGAGTGTTCTAGCAAAATGCTATCAAAAGCAGACCCATTCGGTCTTAAAGTCTTCGGCGTCTTCTTCAGTGTCTGCTTTTCTCCACAGTTGTTCACCACCAGCGACACCATGCTCATCCACCGTCCAATAGCTGTTCTCGAGCTGCTCCCACCAGTTGACTAGTATCGCAGCTAAAGGCGTTCCGTGATCAGGTATGAACGGGTTGCATATGCCGTGCCGGTATATGACGTCTTGACCAGGCCGCTCGACGTTAGAGCCGTCCCCTGTCAACACATGACCGTTTTCGCCAATTGAGAATGGCAGGAGTAATGTGCTAGCATGTGCATGGATGATATCAGGAGTGAGATACAACCCGGCGCGATTGTCAAGGATCTGGGAGCACCCGCCAGGCAGCCGCCATCGGTCTGAATCATCTCGGGAGAGCAATGGAACGCCTGGAATGCGCCATGGAAATAGTAGAAACCGAGGGCAGTTAGATATTTGATGCAGCGGGGTAGCGAGAGAGGCATTAGGATATCTTTCCTGCAGTGCTACTCCCACCCGATGGATGAAGTCCTCGTCAGGAACCTGTAGCTGTGGCGCAATATACCTGAAAGTCGGTTTCTTCGCCCGAGACAGAAATGCGCGAGCAAACGGCGGTATGGCGGGGTATATGTCGAGAACGCGCTTGGGTATAAGGGCTGGGCCGTCAATCTCCAGCTGCCGACTCGCTTCGGTCGTCAACGGAGGCAATCTCGCTACGATGGAAGCAATCAGATTGTCCCACATCTCCAGCGCTAAATTCAATTCGCCCGCGGTAAATGGTTCCACTCGCCAACTTCCTGATTGCTCTGCATCAAGAACGAATTTTCCAGCGTTGATACACCGCATATATACCTCTAGGACTTTGTCAAGATCGTCCCAAAGACACTCGCGAGGGCTTTCATAGATATCGCTCACACAACAGACTTGTTGCGTAGCTAGACTCAGCACCAATCCACCTGTTTCATGATTCAAGCTGGAGCTCTTGTACAGGAGAATGAATTCGTCGTCATAATCGTCGCAGTCTTCCCATTGTTGAGGCCGCAGCTCATTGGGTCCAGCGATGCCGGCAAGGAAGGGAGTGAAGGCAGAATGCTGATGCTCTTCCGGAACTACGACGTCAATCCCCTCAAGAAACCTTCTTAGGTTGTCGTCGATAGCGAAGTCGAGGCCTGGCGATGATGGATCGAGGTTGTGCGCGGCGAACCAGTTGCGCTGAACTCTATGTTGGTGATCGCGGGGACGATTTGGTAGTGCGTGCATAACAATAGCATTGTGTAGATGAATACAGCTTTCTACATTCATGTTGTTTGAAAGGTATGTGGAATGAAACTCAAAGGTATCATGAGGGACAAGCTATGAACAAGGTGGACTGACATTCATGTCAAATTCGGCCCTCATCACCCCAAGCCTAATCGGGTTAATACATCATTTTCAGTTCGATGGAGTTCGCTCTTAATATGTTTCTACCTTGGCATCGGCATGTGGGGTCCCTCGCAGAATATTTAATACTTATATGGCTATATATATAGGGAGGCAATAATAAATAAATAAATAAATAATTTAAAATAATTACTAAGTTTAAGAATATATAAGATAAAAAGATTATTATTTAATTAAAAAAATAAAAAAAGATTCTAGTAAACTAATAAATAAGTATTTAATAAGTTTAAATATATAACTATAAGTGTTTAAATAAAGTAATATTTTAATTTAACTTTTTTTTATTTTTAATATCTTATTTATAAGTAAAGAAAATTAATTAAAATTTTAATTATTTATTATAGACGTAGTACTGTTACAGGGGGGTAATAAAAAGAATGCTTAATTAAAAAAGTTATCTTTTTTAAAAATTTATATAAAATTAATTAATAAGCCTAAAAATACGTAAATAATACCGTCTTAAAGAGAAAGTTATAGAAAATATTATAAAGATTTTACTTACTATTTATTAATTACGTGTAATAAACTAAAATTACCTAAATATAATAATTTTTTTACTCCGTTTTTTAGATTCCTATAACTTTTTAGTTAGCGAATATATTTAACTAAAATTTTAACTATACCCTTTTAGGACTAGTATAAATTACGTGACTAGGTTTTTAATATAGATTAGTAATCTAATAGTAAAATTATATTAATTATAAAAATATTACTAAGACTTATATAATTACTACTTACGTAATATATTATTAATATTATAGTATATTATAATATCTTTTTACTTTTATAAACTTAAACTCCTATTTCCTTAAAATAGAGTTAAAATTTTTAAAACTTAAATATAAAATTAATCTCCGTTTAAAAGTAAATAATTTACCCTCTTTAATTACTACTATTTTAAATAAATTACTAAATACTATTTATAATGCTATAAGGGATATTAAAGATAAAAATAATAAAAATAATAATATAAAAAAGGTAAAATAAGATAGAGTAAAAAAGGTAACTTAAAAAAAGAAAAGGGTTATTAATAGAGACTTAACTAGAAGTCCTAAAAAAGAAAATAAAAGACTATTATTAGAAAATAGTCTAAATATCTTAAAAAAATCGTTACAAAGGATTTTAAAAGAGAAGGATTATAGTATTAATATAGGTAAAAAAAAACCTATAATTAATAAAGAAAACGCTAAAGAAAGATTAAAATACGTTAAAAAAAATAGTATTTTATAATAAGTTAGCAATATAAAAGGGTAAGATTAGAAAGGAGTATTATAGAAAAAGGGATGATAATAGAATTAAAAAAGAACTAGCTATTAGCTAATTATAAAGTAAGTTATTTTAACTTTTTAAAATATTAAAATATATAACTTTTTATATATTTTTAAGGTAGAGTTTTAGTTTTTTAATACTAATTATATTAATTATTTTAGGGTTATAATATAATATTCTAAGTTTAGAGTACTATTTAGTTAAAAGGTAAAAGTAATTTAGTATTTATTAAAATACTAAACTTTTTTATTTCTTATACTAGTAAGGACTATATAAATAAAGCTCTTATACCTAAGGTTAAACTACTTATAAAAAGGTGTAAGTTTTATAAAGTTTTTTTACTCCTTTTTTTATTAATATAATAATTATATATATATATATATATATATATATTATTATTATTATTATATTATATTATATTTATAATCTTTATATTAATATTATTTTAGATTAGTACTTTTAATAAGACAACGTTTCTATTTATACAATAACAGATATTTAAAACTAGTTTAAAAATAATAAAATTACTCTATTTCTTTATCTAGTCTATAGTCCTAATTTAGCCTCTATAGACAATATATAGGGTTTATTAAAATTAGGGCTAATTAAAAATAAAAAGGCTAATTTAGGTGTAGAATTTAGTTTATAAAGTATAAAAGCCTTTAAAAGAGTTATTATAAAAAAGTAGAATAATATACTATAAAAAGTTATTAATAACTATATTTTATTACTTCTTAACTATTATAAGGCGGTTATAGAAGCTAAGGGCTACTATACTAAGTACTTATGCCAAGCCACACGCCGTGGCTGCAAGTTCGAATCTAACTATAACAAATAACATTTTTTATAAAATCCTTATATAGGCTTATTTTTTAACTGTATCTGGGGGAATAACTTTTTTTAGCCTATATCTTTTTTAGACTAGTGTCTTAACGCTATACTTTACCTCTCTTTATATAATACTAAGTACTAGTAATTTATTATTACTAGTTTATTATTAAAAATTTAAAAAAGTAACTTTTATTAATAATTATATAAATAATATATAATATATAAAAATATTTTATATACCTATATATTATAAGTACTATTATAATATATATAAAAATAAATAAATTTTATGCCTTAAATAAAAATTATATTAACTTAAAGTAGGGTTCTAAAAATTATTTATATTTACTAATTTTTATTTATCTCTGAACCCCTTTGTAAGCAGCCCTTAATAGAGTAAATAAAATCTATTTATCTTTTTCTTTAAAACAGTATTTTTTCGTATTTTTAGGCTTACTAATTAAAAAGTTATATTATTTTATAAAAGGTATTTTTTTTAATTCCGCTTTGTTTTTGTTACCCCCCTGTAAATTTTATTTTTATTTATTTTAACCTACTATTTAATTAATTAGTTACTAGATTTTAGACTTATTTTAATTAGACTAGTTTATTACTTAAAAGAATTTAGTTTAATTTTTAATTTAGATTAGTGTAATAATCTAATTTAATTAAAAAAGACACTCTACTAAATTAGGTAATAGGCTAATCTAAATAAAATATTTAACTAGTTTATATTTAACTAGTTAGTTTACTAAAGTACCGATTATTAATTCGCTTAAAAGATAAAATTTTTTTTTTATATAATTAAGTAGTCTTTAATATAAAATACTTATTTTTATTTAAAAAAAAAGAATTAGTACTAATAGATAAATAAAATATTTTAAACTAGATTTAAATTTTTCTATAAAATAAATTTTTTTTATAAAATAAATATATTTAAAAGTATTATAATAGAAATAAATATTAAGTCTTTAGTATTAATTACTATACTTTATAAGCTTTATAAAGCCGTAGTATAATAAAATAATATAAAATTAATAAATACTATATAGTTTATATATGTAATATTCTAAATATATTTTATATAAATAGTATATATTTTAAACTTTTAAAAGTTATATTTTTTTTTTTTACTAAAAGTTAGAGTCTAGTTTTAATGGAACTATAAAAGTTTTAAAATTATAGTAAAATAATTAATATAAAATATTTTATTTTATTTAGTTATATATTAACTATTTATTTATATTCTCTTATATAATTCTCAATTATTTTGTTAAAATAATTCTTTATTCTTTCTTTAAAATATTTTTTATAGTATTAAACTATATCGTTTCTCTATATATAAATAATGTTTATTTTATATTACTCTAATTAAGAGTATATATACCCTTTATATTATAGGTAATAGTCTCTAACGTATTTATATACTTATTAAGAAACTTTACTATTTTCTTTTTTAGTGCTCTATAGTTATTAGTATTAGTATTAATAATAATTAATAACTTATTTTTACTTATTACTTAATACACTAGTATAGTTATAGTAGTTTTAATAATATTTTTTATATAATTATACTTCTAAATAGTAGATTTTTAACTTTTTTTATATATAATATTATAGTTTTTTATATATAGTTATACTTACACTTATATTAATACTTTTATTTTATATAAATATAGACTTATATAAATTACTTATAAAAATAAATAGTAGTATAGTAACTATATTAAATATATATATATATATATATATACTAATTAAACAAATAGTATGGCTGTGGTAACTTAGGGCGACTAAAAGGGGTTTTAAAAAAGGAGGAGTATATGTATACCTTTATACTTAATATGTCGAAAAAGTTTTAAATATATATACTATATTATATTTTTTATTTATTTAGTAAAATTTAAAAGGTTAAAATATATAATATAGTTTATAGTATAGACTAAAATAGGTTTAGTATATACATTTTACTAAAATTTTATTTTTTAGTATACTAAAAGCGTATATTTTAGTTATAAAATAGCAGTATATTACTATTAGTAAATACTTTAAATACTATAACACGTCCTATAGTTATAATATACTAATATCTCTTTTTTTATAAATATATACTTAGTATTAGTTTATAAGAATAAATATAAAAGTTAAGTTACTATATAAAGTAATAAATTATACTAAACTATACTCCTCCTAAGTAGGAGGCAAAAAACTACTCTACTTAGGTAAGCTAAGTGTAAAACTATATTATATTTACTAAAATTAATATATAAAGTATACTATTACTTTAATAGTTTCTATTTAATATAGTTTAATTTAATTTTATAATATTATACCTTTTAAAGCGCTAAAACTCTTAATATAAAATTTTTCTACTGCTGTTACTAGTAGCTTTCTCTAATACTTAATAATTTAATAATAATAATCTTTCCGCTAACTCTCCTTCTATAAAAATAATTTTAATCCCTAGTAAAATACTAATTAATTTAAGCTTTTTTAGGCGCCTCCGCTAATTATAATTTAAAAAATTATATATTTTAAAATACTATTACTACTGCTACTACTACCTACTAAAAGTACTTACGCTTAGTAACTTTTCTATATCTTTACTATTATCTAGTCTCTTTTTTTATATATATATAATTATATATTCTATACTTACTTTAGCTATAATTTAAAGTTATAAATTCTATTCTTATAGTATACTACTAGCTCTTTTATACTTTTAGTAATAATTACTATGTATTTTTAAAATAACCTATTAACAGTATTATATAAGGTAGTAATAGTATTTATTTAATATATATACTATATATAAATAGTCGTATTACTATATATCTAAATAATAATATTAATTTTAAATATAGTAAGAGCTATTACATTTAACTAAAAAAAGTATATGCGCTACCTAAACTAAATAAAATTATTTTTATATAATTTAATATCCTTAATTTTTAATATAGCGATTTATAAAGTATAAAAGTATAAGTATTTATTTATACCTATATAGAGGTTGTATAAAGGGCTTATTTATATTTAGTTCTTTAACGCCTTATTAGTTTTAATAGTAAAGCATAGATACTATTTAAACTTCTTAGTATTAGATATAATAATTAGGTAATTTTAATAATAAAAAAGTTATAGGGTTTTTATATAATTCTTTTATTATATAATATATATAGGTAATTTTATTATATTACCTACTTTCTACAGTATCCGCTAAGTACCTATTAATATAAACTACTAGTTTAATACTAACCGCTAGCCTACTAGTATATTTATTATTTAATTAAGTAGCTATTTAAATAGATATTATCCTTTAAAATTAGCTTTTATAAGTTAGCTTTTAATTATTACGTATATAGTTTAGTACCTAATAAAATTTCTTTACCCTATTTATACCCCTAGGTTAAGATCTAGACGTACTTTTACTTTTTAATACTAAACTATACCTAGCTTTTTTAATATATTAAGTATAAAGATATATATATACTCCTTGTTTAAAATCCCTTTAGTCGCCCTAAGCTACTACAGCCATACTATTTGTTTAATTAATATATAAATATATAAATATTATTAAGTAGTTATTATATATCTATTTTAGTAAATATAATTCTTTTTAATTAAAATTAATATAATATCTTTAAGAACTAGTTATTAAATTATATAATATATATAGTACTTTTATTCTTAATTAAGAAGCTACTAATCGTAACTTTATTATATAAAATTAAGATTTAAAGTATTTTACTAAATATAATAATATACTTATACTATAATTTATATTTATAAATTACGAACTACTTATAATTATTATTTAAAATATTAGTAATTACTATATATAATTATATATATATATTTATATACTAATCGAACAAATAGTGTGGCTGTGGTGGCTTAGGGCGACTAAAAGGGGTTTTAAAAAAGGAGGAGTATGTGTATGCCTTTATTATAATTATATATAAAATAATTTTATAATACGGTAGAGTGCTTTAAGTTAATAAAAATATAGTATAGAGTATAGAATAGATAGCCGGACTTACTTAAAGGTCTATTTAGTTATAGGCTGTTAGTAATCGCCTAATAATATTATTAGGTTTAAAATTTATATATATAGTAACTCCTAGATTAATTAACTACGTTATATATATATATAAATAGTAATTATTAATCTATAAATATAGATTAGATATAGGTAGTACTATTTTTAGTAGGGTACTATAACCCTTATTTAAAGATAAAAAGTATAATTTTTAAGAATTTAAAATTTATATAACTAATATATACAGGGGGGTGAAACAAAAAAGGGTTAATCTAAAAAGTTATCTTTTTTAAAAATTTATATAAAATTATATAATAACCCTAAAAATACGTGAATAATACCGTTTTAAAAAGAAAATTAAGGCGATTTTAATTATAATTTTAATTACTGCTTAGTAAGTATAAGTAATTAACTAAAATTACCTAAATAGAGTAATTTTTTTAACCCCTTTTTTAGATTTCTATAACTTTTTAGTTAATAAATATATTTAACTAAAATTTTAACTATACCCTTTTAGGCCTAGTATAGGTCACGTAACTAGATTTTTAAAGTATATTAGTAATCTAATACTAAAATTATATTAATTATAAAAATATTGCTAAGGCTTATATAATTAATAATTACGTGATATATTATTAATATTATAGTATATTATAATATCTTTTAACTTTTATAAACTTAAACTCCTATTTCCTTAAAATGGAGCCAAAATTCTTAAAACTTAAATCTTAAGTTTAACTTCTTTTAAAAGTAAATAATTTACCTAGTTTAATTACTACTATATTAAATAAATCTTCTACTAGTATATATTATACTATACAACGTATTAAAAAGAAGGAAAAAGATAATTATAATATAAAAAAGATTAAAAAAGGTAGAGTTTTAAAGTTAACTCTAAGAGATAAAAGAGTTATTAATAAAGATTTAACTAGAAGTCCTAAAAAAGAAAATAAAAGACTATTAATAGAAAATAATCTAAATATTATAAAAAGAACTTTATAATTCTTTTTAAAAGAAAAGGACTACTCTATTAATATAAGTAAAAAAAAAACCAATAATTAACAAAGAAAACGCTAAAAAAAGAGTAAAATACGCTAAAAAATAATTAAAAAATATTAAAAATATAAAACTAGAAAAAATAATATTTTCTAATAAGTTAGCAATATAAAGGGGATAACAAAATAGATAATATTATAAAAAAAAGGGGTAATAATAGAGTTAGAAGAGAACTGGCTGTTAGCTAATTACAAAGTAAGTTATTTTAACTTTTTAAAATATTAAAATATATAACTTTTTATATATTTTTAAGTTACAGTTTTAGTTTTTTAATATTAATTATATTAATTATTTTATAGGATAAGACTTTAAACTATAAGTTTAGGGTGTAATATAGGTAGGAGGTAAAAGTAATTTAGTATTTATTAAAATACCTAATTCTTTTACTTCTTATACTAGTAAAGACTATATAAATAAAGTCCTTATACCTAAGCTTAAACCCTATATAAAAAGGGGTAAGTTTTATAATTTTTTTTACCCCTTTTTTTAATAATATAATAATATATATATATATATATTATTATAATAAAGGTATATATATACTCCTCCTTTTTTAAAACCCCTTTTAGTTACTTTAAGCTACTACAGCTATACTATTTATTTAATTAGTATATAAATATATATATATTATTATATTATATTATAATTATAATCTTTATACTAATATTAATTTAGGTTAGAAATTTTAATAAGATAACGTCCCTATTTATAAAACTATAGACGTTTTAACTTAGTTTAAAAATAATAAAATTAAACTATTTTTTTACCTAGCCTATAGTCCTAATTTAGCCCCTATAGAAAATATATAGGGTTATTTAAAATAAGGACTAAATAATAATAAAAAGGCTACTTTAGGTATAGGATCGAGTTTATAAAGTATAGAGGCCTTTAAAAGAGTTATTAATAAAGAGTAGTATAAAAGACTATAAAAAGTTATTAATAACTATATTTTATCTCTTCCTAACTGTTATAAGGTAGTTATAGAAGCTAAAGGCTACTATACTAAGTACTAGTAATTTATTATTACTAGTTTATTTATAGAAATTTAAAAAAGTGACTTTTATATATAATTATATAAATAATATATAAATATATAAACATATTTTATATACTTATATATTATAAGTATAATTATATATATTTGTATATTAATCGAACAAAAGGGTGTGGCTGTGGTGGCTGTGTAGGCGACCAAAAGGGAGTTCAAAAAAGGAGGAGTATGTGCATGCCTTCATACTCAATGTGTCGAAAAAAAGTATAATTATAATATATATAAAAATAAACAAATTTTATATCTTAAATAAAAAGTTATACTAACTTAAAGTAGGGTCTTAAAAATTATTTATATTTACTAATTTTTTACTACTTCTAAACCCCTTAGTAAGCAGCCCCTAATAGGGTAAATAGAATCTTCTTAACGTTTTTTTTAAAACCCTATTTTTCTTGTATTTTTTAGCTTACTAATTACAAAGTTATATTATTTTAAAAAAGGTATTTTTTTTAATTAACCCTTTTTTATTTTACCCCCCTGTAATTATATAAGCTATTTAATAGTTATTATATTTTTATTATTACGTTATATATTTATATATTTATATATTAATTAAATAAAAGGGTGTAGCTATAGTAGCTATATAGGCGACTAAAAGAGGTTTTAAAAAAGGAGGAGTATATATATACCTTTATACTTAGTATTAAAAAATATTTTGTTATATTACGACTTTATAAGACTTACGAAGTATATTAACTAATATAAAATAATTAATTAATTTAGGAACTACTAAGCGTATAAACTTTAAACTAATAAAATTATTAATCTAATATCTAAAGTTAATAATATTTAGTCTTTAAGTAAGTTTAATTATTTACTTATACTTTATACTATATTTATATATTAATTAAATAAATAGTATAGCTATAGAAGCTCGGGGCGACTAAAAGGGGTTTTAAAAAAGAAGGAGTATATATATACCTTTATTATACTTTATACTATATTATTAATTTTATTAAAGGTATTATACTCTATTATATTATTATAAATATATTTAATTATTAAAGTATTTATTATTTTACTAATATTAACTAGGCGTCTCTTATACTAACTACTTTTAGTATTAGTAATACTCTAAACTAAAATATAATTATAAATTAATTAGGACTATTTATTTATATACTACTTCTAGTCTTAATAATAACTTATAAAGTTTAGAATTATAGTAAAATAATTAATATAAATTTTTTTTAATTATATACTAATACTTCTATATTATAAAAACTTTTTACTTTTTTAGTATTTCTTATATATACGTAAAATACTTATTAATTTTATTTTATTTTTTTTACGTTCTGTATATTCTATATAAAATATTAGAGTATAGTATACTCTTAGTATAAGTTTATATAAATTATATCTTTTCTAAAAAAAATATATAATATTTTATATTCTTTTTATATTTTTATAATATTCTCTAAATTTATTACTTAATTAGGCAATTACGTAATTACTAAGAAGAGATATAAAATATTCTATAGAATTTTCTCTTTTAAATAGCCTATTTAGAATTTTTATAGCTATTTTAGCTAATAAGATATTTAAGCTTTATATAAATAATATTTTAAAACTTTAAAAAAAATTATAAGATAAAATTAACTAGTAATATATAATTTAATAATAAAGGTATATATATACTCCTTCTTTTTTTTCTTCTTTAGGGTTATTACTATAATATTACGCGACTTTAGGCTAGCTGTTTAAACTTTTACTATATTATATAATTAACTAACTCTTAATAAGCTTTTTATATAATAATTATAATAACTTTTTTACTAGCGCTAATAACTTATAACCTTTTTTAATAGTAATTAAAGTATTAAAATATAATATAGTACTTTTTATAGAATTTTTTAATTTTTTTTATAATAATTACTAACTTTCTAATAGTAAGCTTTTATAACTACTTTATAGTACTATAGCGTACTTTCTTTTTATTATTTATTTTACTTTTACGCGTACGTATATTCCTGCGCCTAAATAATTCTAACTATCTTAATAAGCTTTTTTTACTAAAACTTCGCTTTTTTTACTATTTTAAGAAAGTTTTTTTCTTTTATTATTAAAGTATTACTACCGCCGCTGCTATTCTCTATTTTAAATAAAAAAGTTTTATTTTTTTATACTATTATACTATAAAGCCTACTATATTACTATATAATTAAAAGTAGACTTTAATAAATATTATTAAAACTAAAGATTATATCTATTTTAAGTAAAAAAAGGCGCGTTAGAATTAAATTAGAATTAAAAATATTAACTAAAAAATTTACTTTATTAAGTAGGCTAGCCTACTATACTACGCGGAGATAAGAATTAGGGTAGTTTTTAATATAATTTAACTAGTTATTACTATTAGTAAAAGCCTATACCGTATACTAAAAGCTACTTAGTAAACTAATTATTAAATACTAAAATACTAGCGTTATAGATATAATAATAATAATAATAAATTTTTAGATTTTAAGTGTATAGTATTTATAGGAAAAAAAAATATTATAGTTACTATTTTAAACGCGCTGTACGGCCTATAGTTTTATTTATAATTTTACTTAAAATAATAATAACTTATAAATACTATTACTATTTTATAGTTATTATTCTACTATTATTATAGCTGCTGCTTAATAAATTATCTATTAAGTTATTACTTTATTAGCTATAATATTTAAAAAATTCTATATTTAATAGGCCCTAATTATAGCGCTTTTAATTTTTACCTACTTTTATATTAAGTAAGGATATAGTATACACTAAGTTAATATAGCTCCTATAGATAAACGTAAAAAAATACTTCTCTTTTTTTAAAACTTTTTTTAGTTGCCCTAAGCTACTACAGCTACACTTTTTATTTAATTAATATATAAATATATAATTTAATATATATTTTAAACTTACTCTATATAATATTTTAGAATTAGTTATAAAAAGAAAAAAAATTATAGATTTATTAATTAACTAAAAAGTTAGAAGAATATTTAAGATTTAAAATACTAGTACTTTAGTATAAAATAAAAATATAAATAGAATTATTAATAACTCTATAACTAATATAATTATAATTATAATTTAAAAGCTACTAAATAGAACTGTTTTTATAAAATATTATATATATTTAATTTACTATTATACTATTAGTAATAGTGTATATATAATATTTTTATTAAAATACTCTTCTATAAAGTACTATAATATTATAAATATTAAATAATAATTACTTTTACAGTTTCTAATTTATACTATATATAATAGTTTTTTTAATATATTAAGTATAAAGGTATATACATACTCCTCTTTATTTAAAACCTTTTTTAGTTACCCTAAGCTACTACAGCCACACTATTTGTTTAATTAATATATAAATATATATATATATTATAGTATAAATATAATATTTTAAAAATATAAAATATATAGCTATTTATATAGTTATAGGGGGGGTAAAAATATTATAATTAAAAAAGTTATTTTTTTTTAAAGTTATATAACTGTTTTAATTAGGAAGCTAAAATATACGAGATAAATAGCAATTTAAAGAAAAAATTTAGTAAATTATATTTAATCTATTAGGGGACGCCTAGTAAGCGGGTTAAAGGTAGTAAAAAATTAGTAAATATAGAATATTTTTAGAGTCTTATTTTATACTATTATAATATTTTATTTACGACGTAAAATTAATTTATTTATATATATATATAACGATAGATACTATATTTTTTTTTATATAATAAAGTTACTATTAGTAACTACCTAATTAGGAAAGAAAGTGCTATATATACTATAGGATTTAATAATTAGTTTTTAAAGGTACTATATTAATTTTAATTAAAAAAGGTACTGTGTTAAAATAGGTATATAATAACTACTTAATAGTACTTAATAGATTTATAGTTTAGTATAATTTATTACTTTATATAGTAACTTATACTTACGTATTTACTATTATAATTAATACTAAGTAGGCGTTTATAAAGAAAAAGAAAAAAATATTATATTTATAGTATACAGTATAATATATAAAATAATAGGCTTTATTAACTATAGTACTAAACTTTTATATACCTAATAAACTGTATAATAAACAATCTGCTAGTAATATATATATAGGCTCTTACGTTATAGGTTTTTATATTATAGGCTTTTATAGCGTATACTATAAAAGATATATATTAAATAAATAAGTAAAAGAAATAATAAAAAAGTTAAAATTAAAATAAATTACTTCCTATAACTAGCGTAGGGTAACGTAAGTAATATTTATACTCTTTTTAGCTTAATACTATATAACAGTATATTTAGTATAATTAAAAAATAGTATATATTTATAATAGCTATTACTAAAAGACTAAAAATTTAACTAAAGTATAGATAATAAGATAAAACGCCTTATAAATTAGATAAAGAGCTAGTATTATTAGTACTTTTAAATACCTACTAAATACTTAAGGCATAAGGTAGTACGTAATAATTATTTTAGACGTAATTACTACTATTCTAGTAAATCTACTACTAAAACTAATAATTTATAAAACTTTTATAATTAAATAAAGACTTTATATAAAAGTAGTAAAGTAACTTAAAGAATTTATATAAGAGTAGACTAAATAACTCTAGGTATATTATAGAGCTATAGGTATATAATATTATAAAAGTAAAGTAGGTACGCTAGGCCTAAATACTAAAGGATTTTTTAAAATTAGGTTATAAGAATTATAAGGAGATAATATCTAGTAAATCTAGAGTAATAAAAATATATAGCTAAGTATATAACTAAATAAAATAAAATATTTTATATTAATTATTTTATTATAACTCTAAAACTTTTAGGTCTCTATCAAGATCGTATATTTTATTAATATATAAATTATTTTTCTACACTAATATATTAATTATATATTTATTAATAAAATATTAATTTTAAAATTTTAATAATACCCTAGTAAATAATATATTACTAGTATATAGTATAGTAGTCTTTAGTTTCTCTAACTATTTTATACTAGGCTTAACCGTAACGGCCGGGTCCGATAAAATATAATAGTACTTATTAATAGATTTATAGTAAAAAAATAACTTTTTTATTTTTTTTAGCACTATTTACTTATTTTCTTTATACTTAAACTATTATATATTATTTTCTTTATACTTATAAGTATTTTATAATACTTCCCTTTTATTTTTTATACTTATTTATTATTTACTATATTTATTATTATTAATTACAGTTTTATATATAGCTTTTTCTCTACTTATCTTTAGGCTAGCCCTTAAGGTATTATTATTTATATTAGTCTTACTAGGTTTTATATATATATATATATTTATATATTAATTAAATAAATAGTGTTACTATAGTGGCTCGGGATAACTAAAGAGATTTTAAAAAAGGAGGAGTATATATTTACCTGTATAATTAATATATCGTAAAAGTACTAGATTTTTTATATTTTATAGCTATACTACTATTAGAATAATAGTATATTATATTATTTTATTCTTAAACTTAGTATAGTTAGGATTATTTTAGTCTTTTAGTCCCCTTCTAAGTAAAAGGTAAATAACTACTCTACTTAAATAACCTAAGTATAAAACTGCGTTATATTTACTAGAATTAATATATAGAGTTTACTATTACTTTAATAGTTTTTATTTAATATAGTTTAATTTAATTTTATAATATTATACCTTCTAAAGCGCTAAAACCTTTAATATAAAATTTTTCTACTACTATTACCAGCAGCTTTTTCTAATACTTAATAACTTAATAATAATAATCTTTTTACTAACTCTCTCTCTATAAAGACAATTTTAATCCCTAATAAAGAATCCCTAATAAAAGATTCTTAATAAAGAATCCCTAGTAAAGAATCCTTAGTAAAATACTAATTAATTTAAGCCTTTTTAGGCGCCTTTACTAGTTATAATTTAAAAAATTATATATTTTAAAATACTACTACTATTACTGCCTACTGTAAGTATTTATAATTAGTAACCCTTTTATACTTTTACTTTTACTTAGTCTTTTTTTTTACGCGTATATAAGTATATACTTTATATTTACTCTAGCTATAGCTTAAAGTTATAGATTTTATCCCTATAATATACTACTAGCTTTTTTATACTTTTAATAATAATTACTATACGCTTTTAAAGTAACCTATTAATAGTATTATATAAAATAGTAAAAGTATTTACCTAATATATATACTACTTATAGATAATTATATTACTATATATCTAAATAATAATACTAATTTTAAATATAGTAAGGGCTATTATATCTAGTTAAAAAAAGTATACGCGCTACCTAGACTAGACGAAGTTACCTTTATATAATTTAATATTTTTAATTCTTAATTTAGTAATTTATAAAACGTAAAAGTATAAGTATTTATCTATAGCTATATAAAAGTTATATAAAGGGCTTACTTATATTTTATCTCTTAATACCTTATTAGTTTTAATAGTAAAGTATAAATACTATTTAAACTTTTTAGTATTAGATATAGTAATTAAGCAACTTTAATAATAAAAAAGTTATAGGGGTTCCTATATAGTTCTTCTACTATTTATATAATATATACAGCCCTTAAAATAATTATATTATATTACGCTAAGTACTCTAGTACCTACTAATATAGGCTACTAGTTTAACACTAACTGCTAGCTTACTAGTATACTTCTTATTTAATCTATTTAAATAGATATTATCCTTAATTAATTTTTATTTTAGCTTTTAATTATTACGTATATAGTTTAGTACTTAATAGAGTTCTTTTACTACGTTTATACTTCTAGATTATTATCTAAGTGTACTTATTACTTTTTGGTTTAGTTTTTTAGTATAGTTAAAAATAATTACTTTTACTTATAAATATAGTTTAAGTTATTTATAATAAAATTTTTTAGGTTTATTATTTTTATAATTATATAGATTAGTAAATTAGTAATAATTACTACTATAGATGTAGTATACGCTTAACTAATTTTTTTTTTTATAAAAACGTAGTCTATAGCTATTATAATTATAGTTTTTTTTATAGTACTTATAAGTTATTTATAAAAATTAAACTTTACTATAGTACTTTAGAGCTTTATAAAAATTATTTTTAAAAAATTATTTTTAAAAAAGTTGTTAGTAAAATAAATCTAGTTATATAAAAGGCACTATAAATATTACTTTTATAGAATTATTTATCTATATTATAATATAATATATAGTATATAGTATATATAATATTTATAAAAGAAAATTTAATATAGCTGTCTAGTATAGTAGACTACTTATTATACTTTTTTATTATTTTTTATATATATACGTATATAGTACTAAGGATACTAATATATATTATATTTATATATTAATCGAACAAATAGTGTAGCTGTAGTAACTTAGGGCGACTAAAAAGAGTTTTAAAAAAGGAGGAGTATATATATACCTTTATTAGTATATATTAATACTCTATAATATACTAGTAATAGTAAAGAGCTATTACTATTATATTTTTTTTATAAATAAATACTACGTACTAGATTAAAACGTAATACTTATTTATATATTACTATTTTAATTTATTATAATTATTCTTAGCGTAACGCGTTAATATATAACTATATACTATTTTATTTTCTATTATTATATTTAGAATATTATACAGCTGTTTTATAGAAATTCCTATAGTAGCTAGTAGTTATTTCTTTTAAAATAAAGATACTACGCTAAAAGCATAGCTTTATTTTTTTTTAAAAAAAAAAGTAAAATTACCTCATAATAATTATAGAGAAATAAAATATAGTTATTAGTAACTTTTTATAGTATATTATTCTACTACTTTAAAATAGTATTTTTAAAAAACATTATACTTTTTAAACTTAATTTTATATCTGTGACAAAGAATATTATTATAAAACTTAATACTAGAATTATATTCTCTTAAATCCTATTTAAATTAGAATAGACTTAGATTTAGTAGTTTAATATTTAATTTTTATTTAAATTAAATTAGTATTAGATTTATATATCTAATAATTTAGACTAGATCTATATTAGATATTATTTAATTTTATTATTTTTAGAGACTAAAGATCTTTTTAGATTATAACTAGTAAAAAGAGGTTCTCTCTTCTAAGTATTTAGAGTAGAAAGTAGAAAAAAATAGTTTAGTAATATTTTAGTATTTTTTTTAATACTAGGCCTAGTAGTACTTAATATATTCCTTAGCTATATTTTATTTATATACTTTTATATGCCTCTAAGTTTAAATCTACCTAAATAGAATTCCTTAAGTAATTAGCGCTAATATAATACGTAAATTAGTCTTTTTATATTTAATTAGTCTTAATATTTATAAATTCTATATATTTTAAATAGGACTTAAATTGGAATAATAGACTACGTAAGTATATAATTTAATTTTATTATTTTTAAACTAGTTTAAAACGTTTATTATTTTATAATTAGAGATATTATTTTATTAAAATTACTAATATAGATTAATATAAATATAGGTTTATAATTATATTACTAAAAAGGGATTAATAAAATTAGGTTACTTACTTCTTTATATATTTAATTTAACTTTAAATATAAGCACTTTATTTATATAATTAATACTAGTATAATAACTAAAAAAGTGTATATTTTAATAAATACAAAATTACTTTTTATATAATTAAATAGTTTTTTAAACTTAAATAGTTAAATTTAATCTATAAAATAATTAGTATAATTATTAATTAATAAATAAAACTATAATTTAAAAATATATTTTAAGTTATATATTCCGGTCTCGATAGAGACCTAAAGATTTTAAAGTTATAATAAAATAATTAATATAGAATATTTTATTTTATTTAGTTATATACTAAACTATTTATTTATATTCTTTTATACTAGTTATCTATTATCCTCTCTTTAAAAATTCCTTTTTATTTACCTCTAAATATCCTTTATAGTATTAAGCTATAGCGCTCCTCTATATACTAGTAACTTTTATTTTATATTACTCTAATTAAAATTATATACGTCTTTTACGCTATAGACTATAGTCTTTAATATATTTAATTACTTACTAAAAAACTATATTATTTTTTTACTTTAGTACTTTATAGTTATTAGCGTTAATATTATTATTAATAGTAAGTAACTTATCCCTATTTATTAAGTACTTAGTATTATAGTATAGCTATAGTAGTTTTAGTATTATTTTTTTATTTAATAATACCTCTAAATAGCGGATTTTTTAACTTTTTTTATAAAATATTATAGTTTCTTTTTATACGTAGTTAAGTTTATACCTATATTAATAAAATTATTTTACTTAAGTATATATTTATATATTAACTAAATAAATAGTATAGCTATAGTAGCTTAGGGCAACTAAAAGGGATTTAAAAAGGAGGAGTATATATATACCTTTATTTACTTAAGTATAAACTTTTACGGGTTACTTATAAAAATAAATAGTAGTATAGTAGTTATATTATATATACTTACTACTTTACGTTTTTTATTTATTTAGTTTAATTTACTTAGAGTATATATTATACTTTATAGTATAGGCTAGAGTAAGTCTAGTATATATATTTTACTAAAATTTTATTTTTTAATATACTAGAAACGCGTATTTTAGTTACAGAGTAATAGTATACTATTATTAATAAATAGTATTTTAGACGCTGTAATATATATTATAGTTATAATATATTAATATCTCTTTTTTTTTATAAATATCTACTTAGTATTAGTTTATAATAATAGATATACTAGTATAAGTTATTATATAGACTAATAAACTATACTAAGCTATAATACTATTAAGTACTATTAAGTAGTTATTACGTACTTATTTTAGTACTATCTTTTTTAATTAGACTTAGCGCAGTATCTTTAAGAGCCGGTTATTAAATTATATAATATATATAGTACTTTTCTTCCTAATTAGATAGTTACTAATAGGAACTTTATTATATAAAAAAAATAGTTATATATTTTACTGTAATATACTAAAAAGTTAAAATAACTTTAAAATTAGTTAAAAACTAATTTTTATTTAATTTTATTATTACTCCTTTTTTAAAATATTATTTTTTAATTATCTCCTTTTTATAATTATTTAATTATAAAATATTATTTTACTAAAATTTATATTTTTAATATTTTTTATATTTTCTATAGCGTATTATAATTTTTTTTAATATATAGTTATTTATAAGAGGCTTTATAGTACTTATATTAATAGTATACTTTTTTTTAAAAAGTTTTATAAAAAATTTTATAATATTTTAACTATTTTCTATTAATAGTTTTTTTTTAACTTTTAGTTAAGTTTTTATTAATAACTCTTTAATTTTTTAGAATTAATTTTACTACTCTATTTTTTTAATTATTTTTATTTTTAATATACGTTATAATATTATAAATAATATTTATTAATTTATTTAAACTAGTAATAATTAAAAAAAGTAAATTATTTATTATTTAAAAAATATTAATTTTAGATTTAAGTAAAAAAAAAAAAATGTAGCGCTATTATAAAAAAATATAAGTTTAAATTTATAGATTTTTTTTTTTTTAAAATAAGCCTTATATATTAAGACTACCTAACTATTTAAAGAAAGTGTTTTATTTTTTAAGTAAACTAATAACTAGTTTTTTAAATTTTAAATTAATATATTACTAAATAAAATTATATTAAATTACTAGTTTATTATCTAATTAGGCCTAGTTCGCTACGCTAAGCCTATTTTAGAATAGATTTTTATCTTTAACTTTAAATAGTAAAATATACCTAAAAATATAATATATTTTATATAGAAATCTTAGCTTTTCTATAGTTTTATAATAATTCTTTAGTAGTACTCTATACTTTTAAAAACTTTACTTTTTACTAATAAAGTAGGCGCATTTAAAAAATACTATAATAAGGAAAAGAATTAAACCCCTAATATAAGAAATAATAATAAAAATTTAAAGAATTTTATAAATCTAAAGTATTTTTAGGCACTTGCCTACTATACTACCTAGACTAGTTAAATAGATTACTCTACTTTTTTTTAACCTTTAATAACTTTAGTAATACTAGGTCTAATTAGGTAATTTTTAGCTTATTTAGCTTAGTTACTTTAAAATTTTAATCTAGTTAAAAAATTACCTAATTAGGACTAGTATTACTAAATTTATTAAGCAACCTATTTTTATAACTCTAACCTAACCCTATAGTAGGGTTACTTAGATAAAAACTTTTATAACTTTAGTAATACTAATTCTAATTAGGTAATTTTTAACTAGATTAAAATCTTAGAGTAACTAAGTTAAATAAGCTAAAAATTACCTAATTAGGCCTAGTATTACTAAAGTTATTAAAGTTTTAAAAAAAAGCTTAGTATTGTAGATTTACTAGACTACTACCCTACCTTATAGAAGTTAAAAAAATTACTATATACTATAATATTAATAATATATTATATAAGTAGTAATTTTATAAGTAAATACTAACTTTTTATTATTAATATAAGTTTATTAATATATAATAAATACACTTTAAAAAATTAGCTACATAAACTATACTAGTTGTAAAAGAATATAGTTAATATTTTAATTAAGTATATTTACTAACTAATAAGTTTTAGAAATTTTAAAAAGGGGTTTAAAAAATTATTATATTTAAGTAATTTTAATTTATTACGTATAATTAATAAGTAATAAATAAAAGTTTTATTAGAATTTCTATAATTTTCTTTTTATAATAGTATTATTTACGTACATTTAGACTTAGTAATTAATTTTATATAAATTTTAAAAATAGTATTATTTTTTATTACGCTTTTCTTATTCCATGTATAATTAATATAATAATAAAAAAAGCTTATTATTTTAAAATTAAATAACTTTATAGTTATTATATATATAAAATATTAATATATATTTATATTTATATATTAATTAAATAAATAGTGTGGCTATAGTGGCTTAGAGTAATTAAAAGGGATATTATAAAAGGAGGAGTATATATATACCTTTATTATAAAAAAATTAAAATAGTAAATTTTATTTAGAATTTTTACTAAATATTATATAACTTTCTTAGTACTTACATAATTAAAATATACATAAAATTAGTATATAAAAACGTAGAAAATATAAAATAAGTATATTATATATATATATTATATAAGAATAATATTATATTTATTTTAATATTATAAAGAATAAAATTAATATAATATATATAGTAAAGGTTTTACGTATATAGTATAATAATACTATATACTTTATATATTATAATATCTAGTAAATAAAAGATTTTTATAATATATCTTAGTGCTTTATATTCTCCGTATAAGTTATATTTTATATAGCTTTATAGTAGTGTCTACTAATTCTTATACTATACTTAAAATAATATAAAAACTCTATAAGTATACTATACTCTCTAATAGTTACTATTAATTATTTAGTTAATATATATCTAAGAATACGGTAAGGAATAAAGGGATAAATATATTAAATATTTATTAATATATTTATACTAGTAACCTAAATAGGTAATAATCTTTTTTAGTCTACTAACTATCGCTTTTTTAATTACTTTAAGTTTTTTAGTTATAACTTTTTCGTACTACTCTTTTTGCAGGAGTTTAAGGGATTTATTTACTACTTAAAATAAAGTATTTATATTACGGAACTTTTACTTATATAGCTTTTCTACCTTTTTAAGTAAGCTCTTAGCCTTTTTATAATATTTAGTAGCTATTACGCGGTCCTAAGACTTAAAAAGTTTAAATATTTTAAATAGGCAAATAATCTGCACGTAGTAGAATAATACTTTAATTAAAAGTTTTAGTAAGGTATTTTTAATATAGTTTTATAATAAAGTCTGCGTAAGACTAGAGGAAAAGTTTAGTTAGATAATAATTTTCCTATAATAATCTATATTATAATTTCCTTACTTATATTTAATACGCTAATTATAGATTATAGTAAATTATTTTTTAAAATATTTTACCTATTTTAAAAGTTTAAATATACTTTTTTTTTATTAATATTCTATAATATAATAAGTTTTATAAGTTCTTTATAAGGCGCTTATTTATAATTTTTTTAAGAAGCTTTTTAATTTTAGATAGCTTATTTTTAATATACTATATTAAAAGTTCTATTAAGATTAGTTATTTATTATAAAAAAGGAGTAATTACTTACCTACGTTAAATTCTAATTTTAAATAGTAGTATAGTAGCTAGACTAGTATAAAAAATTTAATTTTTAGTTTAAAATAGTTATTAAAATTTTACTTAGCTTTATATATATGCTTATAGAGATTTTTTTTTATTTATTACTTTTTACTTTTTTTAAAGAGCCGTAGATTAAATAGGGTATTAGTATAAAATTTATAAAATTATTTATTAATATATTACTTTTTTATATAAAATAGTAGTATAACTATATTTAAAATAATTATTATTATTAAATAGTATAATAATCGCGGAAACAGATATAGAAAATATAAATTAATATATAATATATAAATAAAAAATTTATAATAATAGATTTATTAACTATAGTTTATATTTTTAAATAATAACCCTAATACTATTTTATTAAATCTATTATATATTTATATATTAATTAAATAAATAGTGTAGCTGTGGTAGCTCGGGGCGACCAAAAGGGGTTTTAAAAAAGGAGGAGTATGTGCATGCCTTCATTGTTAAATCTATTAACTTCTACTAGTACGGTTGCCTCGCGCACGTGTATTATTATCGCCTAGAGAGGAAGGGCCTGGTCAGGACTAAGGGAGAGCCTCCGGAGAACGTTAGAGAAGCAGCTGAATCTCTGTATTTTGCCTTCGCGGCTGAGAGGACGCGGAACTTGTCTTCTATAGTAATGTAGTTAATCTTTATCTCTATTATCTTCGCCCTGAGTGTGATACGGTGATCGCGTTCCCTAGTCGGTGTGGTATCCTTAAGCTTGAGAGCTGTTAGCGTACTTTTAAGAGGTGTATCCCGCCGGATAGTATAGATTGTAGCTTTATAAAGTTTGTGCGTAGGTTGGTGGCGTTCAGCTGCGCGTCGCTGAAGTTGAATAACAGCAGACCGAAGTTGTGCGGATGCCCTATACCGAGTCTGAAGCTTTTGTGAGACGTCTTTGATGGCTCGATCGCGCGCATCTGTCAAGATCGAACGGATATTGACCCCCGTTGTGACATCTGAACGAGTGTCTTCCAGTTCATTTTCCACTTTAATCAGTTTTTCCCCTATTTCTTGCAAGTCCGTCTGTCCAGTGACGATGAATCGCTTTGACATCTTATCAATAACGGCACGGTTGATGAGCCGATTGTACCTCTCTGTTGCGTATTGCCAGATGGGTCGCTGACAGTGTGGGCACTTTGGAATTGTCGGAGCTATTTTGGAAGAGATGTCTTCCAGACTAAGAACGTTGCCGGTTGCAGGATCGATTCTGTATACTTCCTTTAGCCCGATCATACCTAGATGTGAAGGTACCAAGTCAGCAGAGTTCAGAGAGAAGATTAGGCAGGGATGGAGAAAACATCGTATGGAACGCTATTCTAGATCCTTCAAATAACGAAGCGCGGACGAGAACATGGGGTTTTCTACCCCGGCCTTACGTACCGTCTAATGTTTCCGCAGTGAAGAAATGCCCGCAAGCGAGAGCAATTACTGGAGTCTCATCTAGATCAATCTTCCTATACTCTTTGAACTCAATCATGTCAATCTGGGCGTCGAGTTTCATCGCACATTCCTTGCAATACTCCGGAAGGCAATCTTCTCCGCAAAGCCCAGGACACTGGTGGCCGCAAGGAAGTAGCTTGGAGCAGTGTTTATTGCATGGAAGACGATTACACGGTGCCGAACAGGGCATTGTGCACTCTCCCTGGTGTGGACAGGACCATGTGCATCGTTCGATACATGGTGCGCATGCTTCGTGGCACCTGAGAATACAACGAGAGTGTTTACATGCTACCTATGTAGTGTCAAGAAGAAGGATTAATAGAGTGAGTTCATAGTACTTACCTCGCACCTGGACATACATAGACCACAATCCGACCCATCATGGCACCGCTTGGGACAAGTATGGTTGCACGTTCCAAAGCGCCCGCCACATACTTTGTCGCACTTGGCGTGCTTCACGATAGGGCGTCATTCGTAGTCTTTGATGTTGCAACAACCACATGAGCCCGGACAGGGATGGCCACAAGTCAGAGTCGTCTCACAAGGATTCGGGCACCGATATTTTTCTTTATTCACGTCCTGAGAGCACTGCATCTCAACTATGTGACCACATCCAGGGACCGTCTTATTCACGACAACGTTACATTAGATGGCGTTGAGATTTTGTGTCAGGTAGCAAGGGACGTTGTCTTTGAAATGGCCGCATGGGAGTTGTACGTCGTTCAACGCGACTATGCATCTTCCGCAATCCTCGTCACAGGTTGCCTTCTGGCAAGGATGATCTAAAGGCTTATGTCGGTGCTGGCAGGGCTGTTCGCATTTGAAAACCTCATGCATAGCTTTGGAATGACATCTCGCCTGACATCGGTGTCCGCAATCTGGGAGGCGGTCTATACAGGCTTCCCGTCAACCACCTTCAGGGCTAAGCTTAGCAAAGTCGTCTGGCTGTTGGACCTGAATTACAGTGTCTATATGTCGGGGACAACAGAGGTCTAAAGAGGGGCCCACAGAGTCCTTGGCACGTAGCATATTGATGACCTTTTGCCACATTGGCACGTTCGAGTATGTGCTACTGTTGCCAATGAGGTACATTCCGTGCTGGGCACGACTCAGGAGAATATTGATGCGATTCGTGGTCTTGAGAAATCCGACTTTCCGATCTTTGTTACTTGGAATCAAAGAGACGATAATGATCTTGGCCTCTTCGCCCTGGAAATTATCGACAGTGGCCACGCGGAGAAGATCGCTTAGCTTCTTCTTCTCTAAGGGCTTTCTCTTGTTGTCCTGTTCCACAGCAGCTTGGTGCTCGGAAGGATCTAGAGCAGCAAACCCATCCTTAAACAAAGCGTCCTGATCCCGCTCGCTGAGGACAATCTCGAAGTCATTGCGCATTGCTGTACGTAGTTTCTGTAGCTGACCAGTGTACGGTGTTAGTACAGCGATATCGCTGCTAGCGTAGACTCCTTGGCGGACCACATGACGGACTAGTGCATGTACCTTCTCTACTTCCCAGTCGTTGGACTTTGATTTTTTTTTTTATGGTGTATTTCTGCTTGCTTTTCGTCCTCCATGTTCTCGTGATGGAGCCAAATACATTTGTGCGCATGCCAACAACCTCGGGGAGTTGCTCTGTGCTTGGATGGTCAATCAACTTGTCGTAGATCGTCTCTCGAATCAGAGTAGAGATGCTGGGGCGCATGCGTCTCTGAACGTTCAGCTTGTAACCCTTTGCGGCTGTTCAGCATCAAGTAACTCACAAACGCGTTTGAGTAGGTATAAGCGCGGGTGTCTCCGAACTCAAGCTTTGGGTTTGTGAGTTGGTTCGGATCACTAATGATACTCTTCATCAAGCCCCTGAGAGCGTCTTTTAGCTTGCTGGGGGTATCGTGACGGGGGAGGCGGAGGTGAGTGTCGATGTGTCTCTCTAATTTGCTGGTAAGGAAATGCGGCCGATCTGGACCGGTGGAAGGCAAGAATTCTCTCGCATCGCACATTATCTCTGCTCGTGTGGGAAATATGCTGATTTTCGTAATGTCGGCCTTGTCGTTATCATGGCGTTCCCCAGGCATGACGATATCACGGGGGTATGCTGAGCGGAGGATCGAAGTTGAGTGTTCTTCAAACTCAACATCAGAGAGTAATCCGCAGGCGCGAGTAATTACGGCGCGAAGGTCTCTAGTCCGACTGATGATTATGTTAGACGTAACAGTTGACTCCTCTTCCGCGATCAAGTGGGCAGCAGTCTCCAAGGAATTGATTAGATCGGGAAGTTCCTCATTATATCTGGCTCGAGCTTCGCGCCGGATTAATTCGGAGAGGGCAGTGGAGAGAAGTGTTATGTTTCGGCACCTAGCAATATATAACTCTGTGTGTTTACGACGCAATATATATTACAGATTTTAATACTAGTTTAGTTATATAATATAAAAATTAATAAAATTAATATTAGTCTTTTATATAGTTACGCTTAGAGATTTAGTATATAAAATAAAATATTATTACTAAATACTTTATCTATATAATTTATATATAATAACTCCTTATAGTTAAGTATTTTATTATTTTTATTTTTTTTAAAGATATTTTTAGTGTCTATTTCCTACTTTTAGTAGTCCTATAAAAAATATAATACTAAAGTTAATACTATTTATATTTATAGTATTAGAAAACGTATTTTCTTTAATATAAATAATAATACAGTAAATAATTATATTAAAGAGCTAGACTTAATACTATATTAATTTATATATTTTATACTTTTTTCTACGCGCCTAAGCTAAGTTATAAATATATTTATTAATATTATTTTTAAACTCCTTAATTTTATTTTATATATTAATTTTATAATTAATATTATTATATTTACGTATATAGTATATCTAAAAAATAAAAAGTTTTTAGATACTATTTACTTAAATTATAGTATAAAAATTTTAAACTATAATATATTAGTACTAGCTATAACTATAGTTTTAAAAGTATACTACTATTTAGTATATAAAATTATGCTCTAATAGACTATATACTTAAATTATTACTTATTTTATATTATATACTATATTATTTATATATATCTTTTTTATAATACGTAGTAAGTTTATTATAATATTATTAGTAAAAGGATTTATATTTATAGTAGATAGTTTAATAAAGGAAAAAAAGTTATAAAATCTATTTTACGTAGCTAGTATATAATCTAATACTAAACTTTAATAATAATAATATAAGAAGTATATATAAACTATAGGTAATTATACGCTTAACAACAAAAGCCCTACCTTAGGCCGCCGGTAAGGCACTGGACGTGTGCAGTAGAGAGAGCAATCAGAGTTGAATCAAGCCTCACTAGTAGAACTGTTGGAACAGTCTCTGCACGAGTAGCCACAAGGATCTCGCAGAGATGTTGGAAGAATGGAATCGCTCGTGTGCCATCTGCTCCTGACATGAAGCTGTATAAGCTTCCAACGTATGTGTCCACCGATAGGCAGTCCACCATGGCTGAATGCGTCATGACTAGGAGGAATAATCGCCAAATTTCGATAAGCCTATCGTACTGGCCGGCCTGTGCTCGTTTGCTCAAGAGAGCTCGGATGTGATTCCGACCGTGGTATTCGTCGTCATTGTCCAGATCTTTTGGGAGAGTCTGTTTCCAGTCCCTATTATCGCTGTTCACTGCAGAAAAGTCGCGGATGTCAGCGTAGCCCAATCATGAATAAGATACGAGCACGGATCCAAGCACAAGAGCTGACATACAGATATCCAGAGCTACGTCTGGTGCCTTACCGGCGGCCTAAGGTAGGGCTTTTGTTGTTAAGCGTATAATTACCTATAGTTCCTACAGTTCTTATAATTTATAAATTTTTTTACTACTATTATTATTATTAAAATTTAGTACTAAGTTGTATACTAAATACCTATATATTTCTTATAAAATAAATTTTATAATTCTTTCTCCTTTATTAAACTATTTTCTACTATATATATAAACTCTTTACTAATAACATTTACTATATACTATAAAAAAGATATATAAATAATATAGTATATAATTTAAAGTAAGTAGTAGTAGAATTATAGCTATAGTTAGTATTAATAAGTTATAGCTATAACTTAGGTAAAGAGTTTTTAGAAAATTAGTTACTTTTAGATATATTATATACGTAACTATAGTAATATTAATAATATTATTAATATATATAGTAAACTAAAGAAGTCTAAAAATAATTTTAATAAATATATCTATAACTTAGTTTTAGTATATATTATATATTTTTCGACACATTGAGTATGAAGGCATGCACATACTCCTCCTTTTTTAAAACCCCTTTTGGTCGCCCCGAGCCACCATAGCCACACTATTTGTTCGATTAATATACAAATATATAATATGTATATATTATATAATAAGTATATTAACTATAAGTTAATATAGTATAGAGTTTAGTTTTTTAATATAATTATTTACTATATTATTATTTACTTTAAAAAAGATATATTTTTTAATAGTACTTAGAAATACTACTAATATAATATAGTAAAACGTCTTTTATAGGGCTACTAAAAAAAATAGATACTATAAAAGTACTTTAGAAAAAAATTAAGAATAGTAAAATATTTAACTATAAAATAGTATTATATATATATTATATAAATAAGATATTTAGTAATTATATACTATTTAAAAAGCTAAATTATATTATATAAGCGCGTTTATATAAGAACTAAGTATTAATTTTATTAACTTTCTTATTATGTAACTAGATTAGTATTAAAATTTACTAGCTATAATGTATATTGCCTCGTAAACACATAGAGTTACACATTGCTAGGTGCCAAAACACAAGACTATGTCCAGAGCCCCATCCCACAGACCTTGCATGGCATAGAGATTATTTTCTTGGGGCAGCCTCCGAATGAGACTTCTCCAGGAATTATAGCTGGCCCTGGCGTGCTGCTTCTCCGGCGTTTCCTCAGCCCTACTATCGCGTTGTACCGATCTACGGTCTTCATGTTCGCTAGAACCCAGATTATGAGAGAATTTGCATGCGCTCCTGAACTTGCCTGATTATAAAAGTATAGGTTAGCATTCTCTATCGTGGAAAAGGATAGTATCCCTGTCACGTACACGTTCCATGCTTCTATTTCAGGAAGCATGGCTCTCGATTTGGTCTGAATTGCCCATTCCACGCCGCAGTCCATACCCACCGCCTCCTGTCGCGGCACCGGGCCCTCCCTTGAAATCCGCCATGGAGCGGTTCGGGAAGGGGGTTTGGTCGAAATATGAACGAGCCCTAGGTGAGGAATGAAACGATGGCAGTGAAAATCCAGTTGGTGGAAGAACTCAGGCAAGATGAGAAGGATATATTTGCTGTAATATACGTTAACGTTAGTAGACAGGCTCAACGGGGTTGTACGAGGAGCCCGTACTAATTGAGTTATATGCTAAGGTATTTCTATCCGACAGCACTATACTACGATTCTTTAAAATACTAATTAAAAAAATTTAAATATATAGGAAAATAGTTTTAAATCTCTTTTTTTAGCTCCTAAATTTTTATAAATTATTATTAAAAATTATACTTAAAACGCAGCACTGTTAGATTGAAAATACCTTGGTATATGACTCAATTAGTACGGGCTCCTCGTAGCACAGGCCCAGCGCGAGGAGCGTGGCGGCGTGCCGCGCGGAGCGGGGGAGGCGTGTGGCGTACCCATTATTCACTGGCTGATCACCCCACCAAACGTAGGGTGTCTGGGCGTAGTAGGTGGTACGAAACACAGCCGCAGACATGTGGTTGCCTCTGATTTGATGCTCCGAGAGGGGTCAAGTTCATAAACGGCCCACAATTTGGATTGTTCTTGCGACAAGGTCGTCTATAATCTAATTATCTAGATTCTCTAGGAATACCGGTCGCATAAAGTGCTAATCCGGAATTTGTATTTATAAAACTTTTTAAAAGTAATAGTAATATAAGTATATTTAAAGTAATTATTATTAAATATAATAATTATATTACTATTTTTAATATATTAAGTATAAAAATATATATATACTCCTCCTTTTTTAAAACCCCTATTAGTCGCCCCTATAGCTACTATAGCTATACACTTTACTTAATTTATATATATATATATAATAATAATAATTATAAAATTAGAGGTAATAGATATATATAAATAAATATAAATATAATAAATAGGTATATAGTAGAGTAGTACAGTGGGTAAGTGCCTAGAAATATAAAGATTTTTTAAATTTTTAATATATTCTATATATTAGGGGTTCGATTCCACTTCTTATTATAGTATTTTTTAAATACGCCTACTTTACTAGTAAAAAATAAAAATTTTAAAAGTATAAAGTACTACTAAAAAATTAATATAAAACTATAGAAAACTAAAATCCCTATATAAAATACGTTATATCTAAAGGTATAAGTAAAATATTTTAGGCTAAAATTACTATTTAAAGTTAGATAAAATAAAAATCTATATCTAAATAGGCCTAGCGTAGCGAACTAGTCCTAATTAAGTAATAGATTAGTAGTTTAGTATAACTATTTAGTAAATAATAACTTATTAGTTAGGAATTAAAGAACTAGTTCTAGTTTATTTAGGAGATAAAATGCTATCGTTAAATAGTTAGGTAGCCTTAATATAAAGGCTTATTTTTTTTTTAAAAAAAAAAAAAAAATTTTGGTATATATACCTTTTTTATTATAAACTATAATATATAGACCTAGATTATAATCTTAGTATAATATCTTATTAAATCTATTAATTTTTACTAGTACGATTGCCTCGCGCATGTATATCACCGCCTAGAGAGGACACCCTTGGATCGTTCTTTCTGAGCACCAACGTCTTTCGAGCTTACACGATGGCTACTCCAGTGATGGTGGATATCGTGAATTACTTTTACCCCGTCGGAAATACTTCAGCCGTTCATTTAACGCGAAATCTTCCCCGGGGACAAACAGCGCAGATTCTGCTCTTAGGATGCGGCGACATCCGAAACATTGTGTTCACGGTCTACATGGACCAAGACTCGGGCATGCGAATTCTATCAGGTGTCTTTGACTTTCTCTCTGATACTGCTCAACAGGTCGAAATCTAGACTTTACATGCTGTGACATCCAACCCGATACAATTGGTAGGTATCCTTCGACCCGCAAGTGGTTTGGTTTGTGCTTACGCTTTCAGCCCGCAATATCTTGTTGCTTACGCTTGCATTGGACGATACCAACGGAGGACGTGACCCTTTGATGTGGAACATCTATTACCATCTCTACCTAGACAATGAATCGATGAAGCTTCTGAACGATCAGGCAACAAAGCTGTATGAGATGGCAACCACGATGCAGAACTGGACCAACGGCAAATACGGCCAACAGTTCAGGTTTTGCGACGAAGGAACTCTCTCGAAAGTCAGGAACATTTGGTACACTTACCGCGTTGGTAGTTTCAAAGGCAAGGAACAGAAACAACATGCGCAACGGTCAACGGCAGCCATGCGAAGAGCTACGAGCTCGCGCGAGTATCATACGACCGACGCATCATTTTCAATAAATGGCATCAGAGCAGCAGCTCCCGCCGGAATCTGCGCTGTCCAAGACGCGCCGAAGCTCACTAGACATTATTGGGAGCACGGCACCACGGACAAGGACGGCCTTCACCTGCGGAAACCTGAAAACACCAACCCGACGTTTGTTACTGATACATCAACCCTTCACTACGGCACTGATCCTTTGCTTGGCTTCCATCTTGCCACTGCTTACGTTCCGCTTACGGAATACTCACCATTGCGCGGCCGGGACAAGGCTCGTTTCAAGCTTGTGGAAGTTGCGCGGCAGCAGTTCCGAGCTTGGATAGCATCGTTTCGGCAGTACCCACGCGAGCAGTTGACGATGCGCTTCTCCGCAAGCGACGCCATCGCGTTTTCGTATGCCCTGCAGCAACTACGACTCACCATGACCAGCAGCCCGGCAGGGTTTTATCGCGATTCGTACCACTCGAAGCCACTCGTTCTCGACAGCGAAGATTATCTGGAGTCCGGTGGCGCTCCCACGTCATTCACGGTGATTGATACTTCGAACCTAATCGATCACATTGGCGCTCTCAACCTGCTTGTCGCCTCTAGTCCGTTGCTGGAAAACACTTGTATGTCTACTCTATACACCCAATCCTTGGTGAAGAGCCAGGAAACGCAGACGGGATACATCGACAGTTTGCTTTGCGGTCACTTTCCAACTATTTCAACGCTCCTGGGCTTGGTACCGGTTGAGTACTGGACCAACATATCGTCTACATCAATGATGGATGACTTGATGTTAGACTCGGGTTTTGGCAGTGCGGGCACCAAACAGATGCATATTAGGCTCACCTGGAAACAGCCTTTTTCACGACAGACATCGTACTCACTGGCTTCTGGTCGGCTTCATTTCGATGAGATTGGACTCGCTCGAATGCTCCACGAAGTCTATCTCAACATGTTCAGAAATGAGGATATGCACAAACTGTTTGCAGGCATGAACCAGCATACCGTCAGGAACAACTCACTTTTGCGTTACAACCGCAGAAGCTTTGCTCTGTTCCTGCGCTTCGTACGCAATAGGGTTATTTGCAACTGGATCAAAGTCATGGATCGTCTCCTGGCGTTTATTGAGAAGGATTCGACTTTGCTGATGAGCCTCAACTACATCCAGGAACTCTACTTATACCTTCATCTGTACAACGTGCATTCGGTAGATACCTTTGCGCCTGCCTTTGCCCGGACCAGAACTTCGCTCGGCGCCAGAGGATTGAAGGGTTGGAATAGCATTCCTCCGGTCCTTTGCGTCACAATACAGGTGCCAAGGGAGAACTTGGGAGTGATGACTAGGATGAATCCGACAAAGATCGGTTCCCCAATACTTCATTGTGTTGTGCAGTCGTCGCCCAGTTCACCATCTGGCAGATGGCAGAACATATTCTCTGCGATTCAATTATCATTTGGGACGATTTCCACGAGCGGTGAGACGTTCAGCGACACTTTCAGAGTCCACATTGCGGAAGATAAGCTTAGATGGAATGGCAGCTCACCGCTCCTGGCGACATTCATGGCTCCAACCTGGATGCTGCTGCTTGAACCCAAGACGGCGACGATAGCTTTCGGAATTCAAAGTACTCCAGCCAGTACAGTCGTTTTTATGAATTCACTCGGTCTTGATTTGAACCTATATACGACAAACTTGGGAAACGAGCGAAACGTTTTCTTCACGAAATTTCCTCCGAACCTGACTGAATTCACTACTCTCTGTGCTTTGTCAGACGGCAAATGCAACAACTCAGTCGCATCAAACGCAGCAGCTCGAATTGAGATTACAGCAAAAGCTGACCCCGACACTGGAAGAATAGCATCTCTGGTTGGTCGTCTCGATGACCTTTCCGAGGATTTGAAGAATGAACTTCAGAACGGGTGCGAAGTAAAGACTGTGCAGGCATCTCCATTCCGTTTTACGGAGACTCTGGGTTCAAAGCCAATAACGCTTGACTTTCCTGCACCGGCACAGGCGCTCCAACACAAAACCAGGATTGCTCGAAAGTCATTCTACATAGAGGTAGAAGCTCCATTGGCTGACGCAACGAACTGGATGTCCTTTCCCTCGTTCGTTTATCCAACACTTTTGTGGTCGGGGACTCCATTGGTGTGGAACAGTTCGTACTTGAACTTGGATCGCCTGCCGGTCATTGACGTAGCGAAGAAAAGCGAACTTCAATGGCTCAACACGCACGCATCCGGCATGTTCAATACCAGAGAACGCGCGCAGAGGGATAAATCTGGTGTCATGGGCTCAAAAACAGACGTTCGGATGGCCTTCAAAGAATCATTATTCACTATGTTCATGACCTTTACCGCACTGCAGAGTCAGCAGACACGGCTGTTTTCCCTCTACCATACCACAGCCGGAGGTGTGCATGTTCTGATCTTCATCTCTAACCTCAGGATGGACCTAGCCAATCACACCGTGGTCCTGGACGCCGCCGTTCTGGCTTTGACGCACGGAGTTGTATCACGCATCGGTTCGTTCCTTGCAGCGCTTTCAAAGCTTAACATACGCCATATAAAGGTCGACTCTGAAGAACTCAACCTTTGGAAACAAGCTTTGCCTGCTCTGGTCGAAAGGTGTCGGACATGGGAGCATCAAGCTGATTGCGAGTATCTGCCTGAGTCCAGCATTCCCTTGTCCGTGGAGAACGGCCAGAGAGTAGTTTGTTCCTGTGGAAATGGTCGATTCCCGCCTGATTTCATCCTTGGCGTACCGCAATGGAGCACAGTGTCTAAATACTTTGTACGAGCAGCCGTGTCTCCATGTTTCCAGACCCCATTCTCGGAGCAACTCTTTGACTTTGGAACACTTCATGGATGTCGAGCTTGCGGGAAAGAAAGAACTAATAATGGAGGAGCACTTTTATCTTGCGGAAAATGTCACAAAGCAAAGTACTGCTCAGCTAATTGCCAGCGAGCCGATTGGAAATCACACAAACCGCATTGCCGGGCTCCATCTTGACCACGTCGCTGTTCGACTAAGTCCAGGTGCTAGGAAGGACGAATGAGCTATGAGGGCCTTGAGGAGGCGGCGAGCGAAGCGTGCTGCAAAGGAAGCCGAGACGAGCAAGGGGGTGCGAACCGTGGGCGTGGGTCGCATGCGATAGTAGTCTGCTCAGTACAAACCATAACTTGGAGAGTGTGAAGATTGAACAATCAGAGAACAAATATATCGTCTTGTATGCAGTTGTTCCATGCATGCCAAAGGGCATGGTGTGATTGGGGAGGTGAACGCTTGATGCATGTTGTAGCAAGAGGTCTGTTATCTACCTGATTTATCTTGCCGAGATATCTCCGAACCATCTCCCAACCGAGCTATACGAGCGTAGGCGTCACTGCTTCTCCGCAACTTGGAGCTCCCGCATTTGCACCCGCACTCCGAAGAAAACAGCCTCGCAAAGGCCATCGAAGCTGTGACACGCACAGTACGCCATGAGAGACCCGAACAGATAGCGACACCCCGCACAGGAGCCCACCATGGCCTACGATGTATCGGGCGGGTATGCTGCGCCTGGCACGAGCAACTATCCGGAGGGCGATGCGGCGCTACCCATGTTCAACATTGAGCGCGTATCGCTGCAATTTTCGGTAGCGTCGGACTTTGTAGCCGCTGCTGTTGCCAACAACGTCCTCATTCTCGCGCTATCGACTGGGCGAATACTGCGGATAGACCTGGACAGTCCGGCCGACATTGATGGTGCGTTCTATGCGGAGAAGCATGGGCTGTGGATCATTCTGACTATGCGCAGATATCGACCTGCCCAAGAAGACATCCGAAGTGGGCGTGATCAAGCGCCTGTTCCTTGACCCGTCCGCATCCCACCTGATCATCACCACCACGCTCGCCGAGAACTTTTACCTGCACACCCAGTCGCGGACGCCCAAAGCACTATCCAGGTTAAAAGGCGTCGCGATCGAAAGCATAGCATGGAACCCTTCGCAGCCGACTGCTTCAACAAGAGAGGTTCTGATTGGCGCCTCGGACGGAAACGTGTATGAAGTCTACATCGAGCCGTCGTCTGAGTTTTACCGCCGGGAGGAGCGATATCTGAAGGGCGTGTACAAGACCAGCGATGGGCCCATAACAGGACTGTGGACCGACATTGTACCTGGGAGAAATGACTTGCGGCGGGTCATCATCACAACACCATCAACCTTTCTGCATTTTGCAGGCAAGGTCGGTCGACCTGGGCACGAGGGTAGCGGCTCAATATTCTCGAAGCTTTTTGAGAGTGAATCCGCTACCGTGCACGAAATCGCAAACGTCGCTTCTACCGCCACGTCGCTCCTCGCTGTATCTCCCGAAATCGAAGAGACGCCGTCCTCGGATCAGAAAAATGCCGAGAGAATATTCGGCTGGCTTACTTCGCAAGGTGTATTACACGGCAAGCTGTTCTTATCGTCGGATACCTCGGAGCTGGGCGGAAAAGTCCTTGGCGAGTCAAAGATGCTGCCTAGATCCCATATTCCGCCGTCACAGACGGCGAGCGGTCGCAACAGGCGGACGCAAGATTCTGTGACCTCGATGATACTCAGCCAGTGGCATATACTCCAATTGATTGATGGCCGGATAGTGGCAACCAACCGCCTGGACGATACCGTTGTGCTGGACCAAGTCGTACTAGAGCCTGGACAGACTGCGGTGGGCTTGGTGGCAGATGTCAAGAAGAACACATATTGGCTCTTTACGAATCAAGAGATTTTCGAGGTTGTTATCACCGACGAAAGCCGAGATGTGTGGAAGATTATGTTGAAAGCACAACAATTTGAAGCGGCATCGCGGTTTGCTAAAACTGCAGCAGAGAAAGACGCCGTGGCAACAGCCTCCGGTGACTATTTGGTAGGCAAAGGACAGTATGCGGAAGCTGCCGCTGTCTACGGAAGAAGTACGAAGCCTTTTGAGCAAGTTGCACTTACCTTTATCGACAAGGGTGAGCAGGATGCGTTGCGCAAGTATCTGCTTACAAAGTTGTCAAACCTAAAGAAGTCATCTACTATGCAACGGATCATGGTCGCTACGTGGCTCACTGAACTCTACATGGCTAAGCTGAATACCTTGGACGACACCATCACGACCAAGGCAGAGCTCTCCGAAAGCATGAACACTGCCGAAACCCAGGATCAGCTCTCCGTAATTCGAAAAGAGTATCAAGAGTTTGTTACCCGATACCGATCGGATTTGGATCGAAAGACGGTCTACGAGATTATCAGCAGCCACGGACGAGAAGAAGAGCTTCTTTACTTTGCCACGGTAGTCAATGACTATAACTATGTCCTCGCCTACTGGGTCCAAAGAGAACGGTGGCGAGAAACCCTCGATGTGCTCAAGAAGCAGACCGACCCCGAAGTTTTCTACAAATACAGCAGCGTCCTGATGGCTCACGTGCCCGTAGACCTGGTCGAGATCATGATGCGCCAAACCAACCTAGACGCCCAAAAGCTCATCCCCGCCTTTCTCAACTACAACAACATCACCAAAGTGTCGCTGAACCAAAACCAAGCTGTGCGGTACCTTCTTTTCGAGATCAACCAGCACCAATCCACCGACGCAGCGATCCACAACACCCTAATCTCAATATACGCTTCACACCCCTCGAAGGATGAATCAGCGTTACTGGCGTATCTGGAAGGCCAATCCATGGCCCATGAGCAAAATTACGACGCCGACTTTGCATTACGGTTATGCATCCAGCACAACCGCGTCCAATCCTGCGTCCACATTTACAGCTCCATGGGCCAGTACGTGCAAGCCGTCGACCTCGCGCTCAAGTACGACGAGATAGACCTCGCCAGCAACGTCGCGGACCGCTCAAACACGGAGCCCGCGCTGCGCAAGAAACTCTGGCTCGCGATAGCAAAGAAAGTCATATCGCAGTCTTCGGGCATCAAGACAGCAATCGAGTTCCTCCGACGCGTCGATCTGCTCCGCATCGAGGACCTCATCCCCTTCTTTCCCGACTTTGTCGTCATCGACGACTTCAAGGAGGAAATCTGCGCCGCGCTCGAGGACTACTCGCGGAAGATCGACGCCCTGAAGCAGGAGATGGACGACAGCGAGGAGACGGCTGCGCACATCAAGACGGACATCAAGGCGCTGGAGCAGCGGTATGCCATTGTGGAGCCGGGCGAGCGGTGCTACGTGTGCGGGCTGCCGCTGCTGGCGAGGCAGTTCTTTGTGTTTCCCTGCCAGCATGCGTTCCATAGCGATTGTTTGGCGAAGAGGGTCGTGGAGCTGGCGGGCATGGCGAAGGGGAAGCGCATCGGGGAGCTGCAGATGGAGGTTAGCAAGGGGACGAGCACGGGGGCCAAGCGGGAAAAGGCGATTAGAGAGTTGGATACGTTGGTTGGGTCGGCGTGGTGAGTCCCGTCTTTCGTCACATGCGGTGCGGTGTCAAAGCTTGGATGTGGTGTTGCTCATGGTGGGATAATACTGCATCCGTGCATTTGACAGCACCGTGGTAATTTTTGGGTACGGTTGCTAATGTGTTGCAGTGTTTTGTGCAGCGAGCTTGCTGTGAAGCTCATCGATGAGCCGTTTATATCGGCGCTGGATGATAAGGACGAGTGGGCGTTGTAGAGTAGCGAAGATACCAGATCATCTTTACGATGCGTGTTTGGTGGTGACATGTAAGAGTGCTGTTGCGTTCTGAGTACAGGGACCGTGCTCGCAGTGGTGGGGTCCGTTATTTCGATCGCGATGCTACTTTATTTATCTCTCACAACAGGGTATACCTCTACTCGGGTCAAGGCTCACAGAGGTCAAGGTCACATAATCGATTTAAACCGACGATGAGTAACGCATGACGATGTTTACCCAGGAACTCTGTATGACGTCTGTGGTTCACTGCCAATCGGGAGGATCTTCAGCCGTGTAGGATGCGCTATGCTTTTCCATAACCTGGCCTCGTTTCCATCGCGCGTTTTGACCGCGCATCGGCAAGGGGTACGCTGCTTCGCCGTCCAATGTTACGCCTGGTCCGCGGTTGTTTAGGTTCGCCAAGGCGTGCTGCGGCAAGGCGCAGCAGTGGTTATTTCCGGTGCGGCACGCCTTAACGCCATGTAAGCGGAGGGTATCGATTGCGCATTATCGAATCTCGCAGAGAGGACTGTTGTTACTTTCTTCATGTCGCGCTACGCGTGGTTTTATGTCCTGATACGACTCCACGACCCAGAGGGAGGTAGAATGGGGAATCATGGACGACGTTTACGGAAATGAACCCTCGCTCGTGTATGAGGAGCCGCCGCCCTACTCGCCGGTACGAAGCAATCCAAGCAACGACTTTTTGAACGAAAAGAAAGGCGATGGAAAGGACGACGGGCTCGTCGTGCGCGTCACCAGGGCCTGGACGAAGACGGCGGCGATAACGTGGCCGGCGATCAGAGATACGACTACAACGCACGTAACGCCTGTGCTATCCTCTTCGACGCGAACAATTTGGACGTTTCTCCGGGAAAGCACATGGCCGGCCATCAGGGACTATCCGCTAAAGGTAACGCAGCTTTGGGCCGTTCTGCTCCTTTGCCTAGGAATCGTGCCTTTTGTAATATTCGGGAAGCTGGCGGAAGGACAGGCGGAAACGTTCTACAACGGAGCGTTTGCCACGAAGACGCTCGGCTGCGGAGACTCCCTAGGCGCACCGCTAAACTCCACCGTCAAAGGCGTCGAGGCACTATTCGTCCTCGACTGGACGTTTGGCCGACTGAGCTTCTCACGCGTCAAAACCATCGATGTGGCATGGGACATCATCGTCGGGCGGGGCGTGCAGGGCGTCTTCTGGGCCATCTGCTACCGCGTCTTCACGGATGCGCTCCTTCGCCTCATCGAGCGGCACCCCCCGTCGTACGAAACCTTCAAGAGCATCAGCCTCGAGGGCGTCGGACTGAGCTCCTCCTGGATCCTGGCCAAGCAGCTGTTTCGCAACCGGAGTGCGCGCACGTGGTTCCTGTTCTTCTACCTGCTGCTCGCGTCGTCCTACGTCCTGAGCATACCGCCGCTCCTCGGCGCCATGACGGGCTACGACGGCACGACCATCGCCTGGGTCAGCGTCGGCAACGCAGACAACATCGTTCGATCCTCCCAGGTGGAGACCATACCCGTCGTCTACGGCACACGGAACGCCTCTTTCGCCGAGCCCCTATGCGACAACACCACCGCCGAGCTCCACGACTGGTCCTACCACCGGGAAGACATGGCCACGTACTGCGACTGCCAGCTGCCGAACGGCACCGTCCTGCCCTACCGCAAATGGCAGTACTACTACATCTCGCTCGGGTACAGCGAAACGCAGGCCGCCACCGGCTACAAGTTCGATGACTGCTCCATGCGCTTCCCCAACAACAGCAAGTGGTACACGCCGTCGTCGGGCCGCGCCGCGGGCTACCCGCGCGCCGACGCCTGGACGCGGCTCAACTGCAACGACACGTTCCCCGTGACGCTGGCGAACGGCAGGAGCTACTCCATGTACGACCTCAACTTTACCACCCACGGGTACTGCTTCCAGAATAAGTCGTACGATTACTGGGCGCTGCGGAATACGATGCGGTGTCTGCCTGACACGGCGCACCCGTCGTACCAGTGGGGGTTCTCCTCTGCGATGATGGGCGTCATGTTCATTATTAACCTGGTGTGGTGCTTGAGTATGTGGGTGGTATGGCAGGATGCGATGCGCGCGGGGCTGGTGAGGCAGGGGTATCAGATGAGTCCGTTGCGGGCGGCGTTCGTGCTGACCGAGGCCGCGCGGAGGAGGACGGGAGTGGGTGGGAAGGGGCTTGTGCTGCGTGATCGGAAATCACTGAAGAGGGAACTGAAAAGGGGGAGGGGGAAGAAGGAAGCCGTTATCGACAGAGATATCTTTGAAGAGAGTAGCAATGATGTCGAGAGGGAATTCATGACGACGGTTAGGAGAAGGCTGGTCAGGAGCAGGGATACAGATGATGCCACCGCGGTATAAAATAAAAAGAATTAGAACAGCATATTCGGTAGATGAAACTTTGCGCGATCACTTTAGCTGCTTCTAATATGAACCTATACGGAACACAACTGCAAAAAGGGCTTATCGAGTTTTCCCTCACCTCTCGGCCAAGGCAAACTCGATAAGCCACTTCTGCAACTGGACTTGCTGGGAATCGAACCCAGGACCTTTCCCATGCTAAGGGAAAATTATACCACTAAACCACAAGCCCTTGCTTGATTGATGTAAGAGTGGCCGTATTTAAATCCTATATGCAAAGGATAAAATAAAAAAGCGACAGTTTGCGCCTTTTCCGTGCGTGGGTAATAAAAGACATGACTCCAACGATATAATCTTTGTGCGAAGTGGATAGTTTTGTATTAGTTAGCGAGAAGAAGTTTTCAGGGACTAACGGGGGGTTGCGGCTGGCTTCCGAGCGCCGAGCGGCGAAGGTCTCCTCGCGCGTGTTGGCCGCCTGGGCGTCTGAAACCTAACCATCACAACTTCACGTCAAATGATGGAGCGCCGCATTGCATGCTAAAGTCCTTATCCTACAAGCGCTGCGCTCCCGATTTCTTTGGATGTGAGGGGTAGGATATCTGGACCTAGGTAAGCGCGAACTGACTGGCAAACTGCACGGGGCGCCTGGTCGTGCGGTATAATTTTCCCTTAGCATGGCAAACTTCACGAGACGCGGCGCCCAACATTGCCCTGCACAAACTCCCTTTTCCATGCTCAAACTGAATTCTATTATTCCATGAAATATATATTAGCTAGGCGGGAGCTTCTCCAACCCATGCGGACATCAAGCCGGGCGTCTTAGACCGGAAAGCTGCACAGCGGTCTCGCCAGCACCTGAAGGTCTATCCTTCTACGCCGCGGCACTTACCTTGAATATTCGCTCAACGGACCTCAACGCGCGCCTTCGTTTTAACCTGCCTCACCGTACAACTCGCCATCCTCCGCTTCACGGCCAAAGCGCGCGGCCGCATCCACGCGAACTTCAACCGCACGTCCTCGACGTACGCCAGCACCACGGCCCTGCCATCCGCCTCGCTCCAATTACGATATATCGGGAGCGCCCGAATCAGCTTGCCGATGGCGTCGACGTCGACCTGCTGCAGCAGCGCCTCGACTTCTTTGCCGTGTGCCTCGAGGCGCTCCACGAGGGCGAGCAACTCCATCTCCTTGGCTTCGAGCGCTGGCGTGGTGATGTCGGGCGCAAACATGGATGCGCGGACTGCGTAGAATGACTCCATGATTGCGCGGCTGGATTTGGTGAGGTCAGCGATGCGGTTTGTGAACAGGGTAAGGAGAGTGTCGGCCAGGAAGGTGGCGCCGTTGTAGCGGAGGTAGCCCTCGCGGGCGCAGTCACCGCCAAAGTCTGGCATCATGAGTGTGGGTGTGCGGGATGGTAGATGAATGATCTGGTACTTGCTTGTAGGAATTCTGCTGTGGTGCTCGGGTTGTGCTTGAGGGTTTCGGTCTATATTATAGGCAGGCTGGTTCATGCCGGTGGGGGGATTTAAGAAGGGTGCAGTGGATTTATATGTGACGTGGGATGTATACACAATGTTGCGCTTATTGTCTACGTCGTTTGAGGGAGAGTATACACGATGGTGTCTTTGTTCGAAAATAGCAGACGGGGTTACACAATGTCGGTGAGGCAAAATTGGGGGTTGTCTCAGCGGTGTTCACGAACACTGCACTGCTGTGCGGCTGTTGGCAATGTCTTCAGTCGACTCATGCCGTGTCTCTTACTTTTTGGATGGGAGAACAGCCCGCAGTAAATAATTAGGTGAAGTTACTGATCTACCGTTACTCTCAATCTACCTACTATCTTTAGCGCACTTTCTTCCTAAGGCCAGTCATCCAATGACATGGCCTGCGTACGATGCCGAAAAGTGCCGAATCGGCACGACGTAGTGCGGCTGCGATGACGTTCGCGCCTTTTGATCCGAATCGTCAGCAAATTGAGCCTTCGCAGCCATAAGATCACTGAATGCTCATGATGAATCAGCCGCACACCTCTGCTGACCAAATCGACATTGGAGGGTGAAATGGACCCGATGATTTGCTAAAGTTGTGTTCTAGATGTCTAGCATTGCAGTTCAACAGGCGCATAAAGGGATGACTGGGTAACCCTTGGAGAGCCATATACAGCTTTGAGAAATACTTCAAGGTCACTCATAATAAACATTAAGCAGTTTCGTTTCTCAGTACCACTAGATGCACGTCTTTGCCTTGACCAGCATTTCCAGTCTGACGTTTCTAATCACCTCGACAGTCGCCATGTACAAACCTGCAGACCATTCTAAAGATACTCTAGAAAAGTATGGCTGGACCTCTATTCCGCACGACCAGTCTGTCCTCCTCAAGGATATCAGTCCGTGGGACCCTGCGAACTATACGGTTCATGACATCCATATTCCAGGCAGTGAGATCGCAAACAAGATGACTGAATACGCCAAAGAGCATCTACCAGAACAGGTGTTCAACCACTCCATGCGAGTGTACTACTACGGTCAGTTCCCCTACTTTTTCGCCCAACACCACAACTTGTGTTACATGTACAAGTTAGAGCCAAAACAATAGCTTATATCGTCCAAAATACACGGCAAATTATTTGCAAAGAATTCGAGTGCTGATACAGAAATCAGGGGCTGCGATTGCGCAAAAGCATCTGCCCTCTTTCTTACCCAGTCTAGAAACGTACTACTTGACCTGCCTCCTCCACGACATTGGCACAACGCAAGAGAACCTCCACGCCACGCTCCTATCGTTTGAGTTTTACGGAGGCTATCTCGCGCTCAACTTGTTGCAAGACTACGGCGCGGCCAGAGAGCAAGCGGAAAGCGTGGCCGAGGCAATAATCCGACACCAGGACCTGGGAGACGTGGGCAGCATAACCACAGTCGGACAATTGATCCAGCTTGCTACTCTCTTCGGTAAGTCGGCGCTTTCGAGTTATACCCATAGTGTAGTCTTGGTGCTGATAGATATGTTGCAGATAATGCTGGTAGCAACCCTACGCTTATCAGCAAAGCCACGATTGAGTCGGTCGTTGCGGCTTATCCGCGTGGTCACTGGTCTAGTTGCTTCGCGCACACCATCGAGAAAGAATTGACGCTAAAACCCTGGGCACATTCTTCCGCCATTCCGAATTTTGTTGAGAATGTAGCGGGAAACAAATTGATGGAACCTTGGGATGCATTGGGGAGCAATACTACTTGTCGTTCAGGTTAGGCTGATGCGACGTCTACATGAATGGGCGCGGGTCTTCTATAAACGGAGAGCCAATACGTAATATCACAATGGTCAGTTGTTATGTTCTCGCGCGCTTATCCAAGCAGCGGGATACACAAAAAACCTTTTCATCAAATCATATGGCCCAATCCTAGTTCGAGGACATTAATGCTGCGTTGCGGATGACTGCGTAATTTCCTCCCGTATCTCTTTTATGGATTCAATGTTCTCCTTGTGCACACCCTCATACGCCTCATAATAGACCAGGCGGCCTCTTTCCAAGTCCTCTTTGATTACTTCCTTCAAATTCTTCGTCCACGCAAGAGGCCTTTCTACGGGCTCATCTAGAGCCTTTAGATACCTGATCGTCGCCCCGATCAATGACTTGTCGAATCCTCCCGCCTCAATCCGCTCCGGACTCGCATGCGCAGGCAAAATTCTCTTGATAGGTAATTGCGCCATTCGTTCTAGCTCCCGCAGATGGATCGCTAGATCCTCGGGCTCAGATATGTATGTGACGGTATCTTCGAGCATATCTCCAGCAAAGACTATGCCAGAGTCTGGGGGGGAGAGGGGCGTGGGGTCAGCGGTGTGGATGTTGAAGTTGTGCAGTTCAACTTTGATGCTTCCAATCTGAAGCGTAAGACTTCTCTCATACGTTTCTGTAGGAAGCACGACATCGATGCTTGGTCCCTCGTCTTTCGCCGGGTCCCTCAGCTTCGGCGCATCCTTAGCCAGCTTGTGTTTCGTGCTTTCATGCGCAATTATCTTGGTCTCTTTCAATGAGGACGCTCCGGCGATATGGTCGCTGTGGAAATGGCTGTACACTGTAGTTATATTCTTGGCGCCCAAGCTCCGCACATGGGCGAGCATGTGGTCTGCATGCGCAGGCGTAAGGCCAGCATCGAAGAGCAGAGCGGAGTCGCCATTAACAATGGAATATGTAGCTACGCCCAAGGCCAGTGTCTCGTCATACCAGTTGGAAGAGTGCCAGGGGCAAGTTCGGCCATCGTAGTAGGCGTAGATGCCTGTCGTTCCGTGAGGACAGAAACGACGAAGTGTTGGGAGGAAAGATGCTATCGCTGTTAGATCTGTGTTTGCCATCGTTCTCGTGGAGAACGTTATAGTTGTGAAGTACGCTTTTTTCGACTGGAACAACTTTTCAGCCTATACCTTTTTTTACCTAGTGGATCGGCGCTACGCTTTACCTCTTTTTGCATGATAGTCGTGAAGTGGAGTCAGGGTAGGATTTCAAATAAAAGATAACGCATGGCTTTAAGAAACGGATTTCCGGTCCTTTCATACTAAAAGCAGATATTTTAGCCTGAGATAAAATCTCGCTACGGAAATCTCTTGTGAAATCGAACATTATTCTTAACTAAATATGTAAATAACAAAAGTACTTCAAGATTATTATTTAGTTAAAAACTACCTGTCATATGCCTGACTTTGAAGGAAAGAGCTGAAGCTGACTTCTTAGTTGCCTGGGTAGTGAAATCGGTGGGAAACCGAGGTTTTCCTAGGTGTACCGTATCCTGCGGGTTTCAATTTGAGCGCGAAAATGAGTGAAAGACGAGGTTTTGTTAATCCGTGTACGTTGTCGAGTTTTTCGGGATCCGAGAACCAACGAGTATGAGCACACAGCACCGCCGCGAGCCTTTAACAGGAGAAGCGGCAGCGCTTGTCCTTCTGAGCTGGGATCTCGTACATACCAACCACACCGCTCCATCTTTCCAAACTTATCTACGACTAACCAAGGGTACCTCTACGTGCTAGCAGACCAACTGCAAAGCGAGCTCTTGTGAACTGCTATGAGCGCTAGTGTTGCCAGGCTTTCACTCTGGAGAATTTCAAACACGGTCACTTCAGCCTTCACCTCCTTCAAGAACCAATACCTCAACTCTACGGCGACAAGTGAGTCGACACCGTGCATAGACATTGGCTTTGAGATCTCCACATCGCTTTCGGGTACGAATAGGGCTTTAGATAGCCTCTTTACCAACAGCTCAATCATCACGCTCCCCGCTTCTTCGTGCGTCTGCGTGGCAGTAAGAAGTGCTGCTACATCCGCCTCTCCATCTTGCTGGGTTGGATCGACGGTATCCGCTCTGAATCGATCGATTTGGTGCAGGTGTCGAAATAACGGTTTGTAGAGCATAGGGCGGCCTTCGAGACCTTTTCTATGCAGCGTTGCGGGTATGCTGACGCCAGTGGTGAGGTTCGATTCCCAAGGATCCTGGCAAGCCTGGCTGCACAGGTAATCAAGCATCGCATGCATTTCTGCCTCGGTAATGGCAACATTGAAGGCTGCAAAGAGATTGTCCAACAGCTGCTCACGCTCGGCGACGTAGCCAACCTGTTGGACAAGACCCAGTGCCAAGGAGCTGCCTCGCCGGCCCCGTGCAACTCGATGGCGAGCCAGAGCATCCTGGAATGTATTGGCGCTCGCATAATTACTTTGACCTGCATTGCCACCCACTCCGTTGGTAGCCGAGAGCATGACAAAGAAGTCAAGATCGTGGGGTAACAACTCATGCAGATTCCAGGATCCGTGCACTTTTGGTGGCATAGGAACAAGAAAGTCTGCACACGACATGTTCTCAAAGAGTGCGTCCTATGAGCTGGTTAGTTGTGACGAACACAGAGCAGCGCCATGGAAACAGCATCACAAACCTTGAGCACCATGGCACCTTGGATGCACCCACTGATCGGCGGCATTGTAGCTTGCCAATCTCGAACGGCATTCTCCAGAGCTATACGGTCAGAAATATCGCATGCCGGTGCAAGCACATTCACCCCTTTGAGTCGCAGATCCTCCAGAAGCTCGAAGGCTTCATCATTCCGTGGCCCTGAGCGGGACAAAAGAATCAGGTTTCGTGCACCCGTTCCTGCCATCCATCTCGCAAGACTCCTACCAATGCCACCTAGGCCACCAGAGATAACGTAGGTAGCATCTCTCTTCAAAATCGTTCGAGGAAGAGCGGAAGGTACAGCCTGCGTATCAATAAGTAGCTACTGTTAAGTCGTTGTCTGCGATACTTACTGATATGATGTCGCTCTCGTTGTATGAAATGACAGCTTTGCCGAACTCCCTTTCGGCCTGTACAAGTCGAAAAGCAGATTCCAGGTCTCCACTATTGAAGACATGTAGAGGCGAGGGCGGCACGAGAGCGGTCTGTTTAGTCGCCGCAAGAGCCATAACGTGAGAGAGAATTTTGCTGACCTTTTGTGGGCTTTTCTCAACCATAATTGCGATGTCGATACGTAACAGTGTCACGTTGGTAGAAATCCAAGCTTAGTAAATTAATAGGTATAGGATATCCTCTCTAGGCGATGATGATACACGTGCGCGAGGCAATCGTACTAGTAGAAGTTAATAAATTTTATAAGATAGTATTATTAAGATTATAGTCTAGGGGTACGAACTATAGTTAAGGGTAAAAGTAGGCGTAAAAAGAAAATTCTTTATTTATCTATTATACTTATATTTATCTATATATATACTCTGCTTCTATTTTTATATTTATATTTAATAATAACTATTTTAGGTATAGTAGTATTACTGCTAATTCTAAAAAAGCCCTATAAATATAAACTCTATATTAGTACCTTATTTAATCTAGCCTTTTTAAAAAACCTAAATAACTAGATTATAGGTAAATTTATTACCTATATTAAGAATATAGATAAAAAATACAGTTAACCTATTTAAAAAATAGATTATTTTATTTAGTATACTTAGCTAGACGTATTATAAAATAAAATTAAAGTATAATTTTAGTAAGTAAATTTCTTCTATTACACTTATAACTAACTAATTAATTAACTAACTTTTACTAATAAAACTGTTAGTATAGTATACTAAGAATAAGCTTTTTATAATTAAAGAGCTTTTTAAGAAAAACTATAAAGGACGTCTTATAAAGGACTTAAAGAATTTTTATTATTATAAGGTACTAACGGAGTAAAAGAGAGTATATTTTAACTTTTAGAGGGTCCTAAACGCTGTAAAGAATGCTTTACTATAATCTATACTTAGTATACTAAGTATAGGTTATATTAATATATAGATTATTATAGGAAAATTATTATATAATAGGTATAGATAGGTATTATATTATAAAAATATTTATATAACAGCGCAACGCTTATATAGACTAATAAATAAACCTACTTTATAATATTCTAATAAGTATATAGATACTATATATACGCCTAAACTAGATAATATTACTATATTAGATATATACACTAATAAAATAGGTAATAGTATTATATTTATAATGTTACTAGTATTGCTATATAAAATCTATTTTAAATATACTAATAATAAAAGTACTAATGAGGGACGTATAAAATACGCTAGTAATAAGTATATATACTAAAATCTAGTAAAAAGACAGAAACTAAATATAAGTAAAATAAGTATTTTAGACTTTATAATATATAGATTTATATTAAAGTTTAACTATACTTTTACGTTTTAACTAAATTATATAAAATATATATAAGGTAACGTAAATTAAATACTTTATAATAGAAAACTATAACTAATTTATAAGTTACTATTATTTATAAGTAGTAAATAATAGGCTAAAAAACCAAATAACCTTCTATTTAAAATACTATATAATAGGTTTAAACTCGCAAGAATAAAAATATAAAAAGATAAAAATAATATAGAATTTTTATTAGTAAAATTTATATATCGCGATATAGGGAATATAGTATACTACGTAATAAAATATACGCTATTTAAGTATAAAATATACTATAAACCTATTTATTTATATAGAAATAAAACAGAAGAAGTCTAAGTATATAATAAATTATATATAAAGAATTAGTAGTAGAAAATTTAATTTAGACTACTGGATAGGTTAACTATAATCTTAGTATTAATATTAGTAGATAAAATACTATTTACTATATTATATAGTAATACGTTATACTAGCCGGTATATATATTTATTAAAAACCTAAACTATAACGTGTACAAAATATATAATAGAAATAATATTATTTTTATTAAGTTTATACTAGTTATTAACTGTAGTAAAGGTAGTAGTAAAAAAAAGGCTAAATTTAAACTCTACTATACCGTAATAGAATATATACTAAAATATAAGTTAGTAACTATATATTTATATATTAATTAAACAAATAGTGTAGCTGTGGTGGCTTAGGGCGACTAAAAGGGGTTTTAAAAAAGAAGGAGTATATATATGCCTTTATACTTAATGTATCGAAAAAGAAGTTAGTAACTATATAGGCGTAATTTATACTATTATATATCGTATAAATTAAATAATAATAACTAAACATAGCTTTAGAGTATCTAGCCGCTAAAGACGAGGATATAGTATATATAAATAGGATAATAAGACACTACTATTTTATTATATATAGTATTATTATAGACTATTAAAAGTAAGTACTAATAACTAGTCCAATAAAGGTATATATATACTTCTCCTTTTTTAAACCCCCTTTTAGGTCGCCCCGAGCTACTACAGCTACACTTTTTAATCGATTAATATATAAATATATAAATATATAAATATAATAACTAGAGTAAGAAATAATATATAATATACTATTTATATAGTCTCTTTATTTAAATAAAACAAACTCTTTTAGGGCCTATACCTATTTAGAATATAGGCTACTATAGTATTATAAATAAAAAGCTAGTATAGTAGATATACTAATAAAGATTCTAATAACTAAGTATATAATATAGAATATTTTGCGTAAAAATACTCTTATTTTAATATATATAAGGGAATATTTATAGATATACTATATTAACTACTTAAAGGCCTTATTATATATATAATAAAATAGCTATAGAAACTAATTAGTAATATAATTTTAAAAAAACGCTATATTAGAACTAGAAACAGTAGCGTTATAAAAAAAATAGTAAATAACTAAACTAGCGCTTTATAGATATACTATAATACTAGAAACTACGTTGTTTTATAAAAGCCTACTTCTCTAGAGTAGTATAGTAGATAAAAGATAAATAAAAAATATTTATTTACTAAATAATACTAAACTATATACTATTTATTTTATAAGAGCAATATATAAGTTTATAATTACTATTAAATACTAATTATATAATAAAGAAACTATTATATATATAAAAAATACTCTAAAGAGAATAGATACTCTTAAGTACGTATTTAGTAACTTTAGACTACAGAAGTAGGATTAGCTAAAAATTAAATATTTTAATATACTAAAACTATATAGTTTTACCTATTAGCTATACTATATATAAAGTAAAGGTAGTTTAAGTAAGTATAACTTAGGTACTATAAGAAAGATACTATATAGGTTCCTTATAAAAGACGTATATAAACTAATAAATAAAAAAGAATATTTAGAGTAAATAAGTATAATTAATAATAAAATAGTAGCAGTAAACTATATTAAAATCTATTAAATAGTAAATAATAGTATACTAACGTTAAATATAATAAAATATATATTTAATATATATATAAATACCGTATTAAGAGTATATACTATAAAAAAACTTAGGTAGAAAGTAGAATACTATATATAGACTAAGACTAATAAAATAGTATTATAACTAAATAATAATAAAATATAGACAATTATAAAATATATCTTATATATAATTAGTATATCTAATCTATTAACTATTATATAACACTTTATTTATAAATAATATAGTAATTATACTATAACTAGTAGTATATATAGTAATCTTAATAAATATAATAAAATAAAAATAGTAATAAAACTATAAAAAGTACTACTATAAATATACTCTTTAATAAAATACTAGCGTAAAAAAGAGAAATATCTATTAAATATAAAATATTTTATAAAATAAATAGTATATTATTATATCTAGAGTAAAAGCGACGTATAAAATTAAGACTTTATTATAATAATAGATACTAGTTACCGCGTAAAACTATATACTAATAATATAAACTCTAACTAACACTTATATAAATAGTTAGTAACCTTTCCCCTAGAGTTATTACTGTAACGTTACGTAACCCTAGGCTAGCTGTTTAAACTTCTACTATATTACGTCATTAATGCTAACTCTTAATAAGCTTCTTACGTAGTAATTATAATAACTTTTTACTATTACTAATAACCTATAACCTTTTTAATAGTAATTAAAGAATTAAAATATAATATAGTACTCCCCGTAGAATTTTTATAAAATCTTTTAATCCTCTTATATAAGGCTTTTTAGATTTAAGCTTTTATATAACTACCTTACAGCGCCGTAATATACCCTTTTCTTACTACTACTACCTACTCTACTCCTACGCGTATATATATCCCTACGCCTAAATAATTTTAACTACCTTAATAAGCTTCTTCTACTAAAGCTTTACTTTCTTTACTACTCTAAAAAAGTTTTTCTTTTTTATTATTAAAGTACTACTATTACTACTATTACCGCCGCTACCGCCGCCGTTCTCTACCTTAAATAAAAAAGCCTTACCTCTTTTATATTATTATACTATAAAGCCTACTATATTACTATATAATTAAAAGTAGACTTTAATATCCTTATAAGTATTATTAAGGCTAAGAATTATGTTTATCTTAAGTAAAAAAAGGCGTATTAAAATTAAATTAGAATTAAAAATATTAACTAAAAAATCTAGCTTATTAAGTAAACTAGCCTACTATACTACGTAAAGATAGGAATTAGGGTAGTCCTTAATATAATCTAGTTAGTTATTATTATTAGTAAAAGCTTATACCGTACGCTAAAAGTTATTTAGTAGTTTAATTATTAAACGCTAAAATACTAATATTATAAATATAATAAAGAAAAGATAGAAGGTTTTATTTTAATTATATTAAAAAAATTTCTAAACGTTATATAGTATTTATAGAAAAAAGAAAAAGCTACTACGCTTACTATTTTAAACGCGCTATATACGGCCTATAATTTTACCTAAAATAATAACTTATAAATACTTTATTATTATTTTATAGTTATTACCCCGCCGTTATTACAACTACCGCCTAATAAGTTATTTATTAAGTTATTACTCTAGTAGCTATAAAATTTAAAAAATTTTATATTTAATAGGCTTTAAGTTATAGCGCCTCTGTTTTTATCCACCTCTATATTAAGTAAGGACGTAGTATACACAAAGTTAATACAGCTCCTACAAATAAATATAAAAAAATAAATAGTTAGTAAGTTAAGCTTAATTTATATTTATAATTTATTTAAGGTAGAACTACTTATAAAACTATAAAATAATAAATTATACTAGCGTTATTATTAACAGGCTTAATAAAGTTAATATAGAGTATCTCTATAAAATATATAGTATAATTAAAATAAAAAATATTAAAATTACTGTTAACTGCGACGGTATAATACTAGAAAATTAAAAAGTATATAATTATTATTAATATAAAAAAGTATATACGTAATACTAAAAAGTTAAAAATCTAATATTATATATATTAATAATTATATAGACTTTAAGCTGGATAATAAACTATACTTATTTATATTTATAAAAAATAGTAAATAAGTAATCTATAAGTTTAAATAGACTCTAAATACTTTAAAAAAAAGTTTTAAAAAGTATAAATTTAAATCTCTAATATAGACACGCTATATAAAGGTAGGTATAATAAATAAAATAAAATCTTATAAATAAACTAGCTAATACAGCGTTTAGTACAGCACTAGATAGTATAACTAATTATTATAAATAATAAAAATAGTAACTAAATTAACGCTTATAATTTAACTAATTATAATATATATAAAAGGTATATTTTAAACCGTACTATTAGATATAGTATAAAATAAAATATAATAAAATACGCTAAGCTACTAAAAGTAAAATATTTACTTTTTAGCTATTATACAGCTAGAAGTATACGTTTTATATATATTAAAAACTATTTATACTATCGCGCTAGTATTATCTAGACTCTAAAATTACGCCTATATACGCTAAAATATATTTACTATCTATATAACGCAGCCGTAATTAATTATATAGTAATATACTAGTAGATATAATAAAAAGATATAGTTAAAATTAAGCTAAGATTTACTAATATATTATAAAAGGAGATATATAGTAATATAGCTACGATTATAAAAAAATATAGACTTATAGAAAAGGAAATATATAGTATAAAAGTAAAAGTAAAAATAAAATAAATATATCTAAATATACGTCGCGCCTATAAGAACAATCTAGTAAAAATATTAAATAAAATTATTAATATAAATATTATTCGTATTATATAGTAGATAAATAATAATATATAATAAAAATATCAGTAGAGGGAAATAGTAAATATAAAAGTAAAAAATAAAAGTAGGTATTAATACTAAAAGCAGAGAATAAAGATAATAATAAGACTTAAATTATAAGAAAATAATATACTAGAGTAGTACGTTATATATATATAAATCTATTTATATATTTATAATTATAGTAAGATTATAGACCTATAGTATATTAATAGGTTTAGAAAATATATATATTAATAATACTTTATACTCTATACTATTAACTGTAGTATAAAAGTAAATAAAAAATATATACTAATATTTTACTCTCTATACCATTAACTATAGTATAAGAGTAGGTAAAAAATATATACTAATATCTTGTCCTCTATACTATTAACTATAGTATAAAAGTAGGTAAAAAATATATACTAATACCTTACCCTCTATACTATTAAATATAGTATAAGAGTAGATATAAAATATATATTAATATCTCGCCATTTATACTTATACTTTAAAGAAGTTTATACGTCTAATTTAAAAGTAAGTTAATAAATACTTAACTTAACTTCTTTTATATAGTTATAATACTTTATTAGCAGAAATATAGCCTCCCTTTTAGTAAAAAATATATATATTATTTACTTAGACTATATAACTAGCGCTTATACTATAAGCTAAATAGTCTTTTTTCTTTTATTTTTAATTAGCTTATAATTATAAGTCTTAGTACTAGAGTACTTATATTTTAAACGTAAATTTAGTTTTATTTATTAATATAGATATTATCTATATAATAGTAAAACTTAATAAGTAACCTAAATATTACTTATATAAATATAGGCTTTATCGGTCGCTATTAGGTAAATATAACTTAATAAAAAGGTATAAAACTATATTATTTACTTTTTACAAAAGACTTCTTAACTTCCTCCCTAGCTTAAGTAATATTAAAAAGTTAATTAAGTAATAAAAAGATAAAGCCTACCCTATTTTAAAAAATAAGGCTATAAGAAAATCCTTTATATTTAATTATAATAATAAGGAAATACTAAGTCTTAAAAAAACTATAATATAAAAAAATTTTAATATATTTTTAAAAATTAAGTTAAGGGGCTGTAGAATATAAAATAATTTATTTATATTTTTTTAATAAACTACTAAAAATATTATAGTGAAGGGAGACTATAAAAAATTATATATTATTTTTAATAATAAAGATAAAGGAAAGAAAATTAAAAAAGCTAAATTAAATACTAGGACGGTACCTAAAATATAAGATATTAATATAAATATATAAAAGCCTAATAATTTAAAAAAAATAGCTCTTATAGTATAGTTTAGCTATAAATTATTTTAGCTTAATAGCTTACTAGCTTACTATTAAAATTAAATATTATAGAAACTCGCCGGTCTTATTAAATTAAAAAATAATAACCTAAATAATAGTAAAAATAAATTCTTTAAACTTCTATACGCGTATAGTAAAGTATACTTAGGTTTTATATATATAAAGTTAACGTACTATACTATTAACTATAGTATAAAAGTAAGTATAATATATATACTAATATTTTACCCTCTATACTATTAACTATAGTATAAAAGTAAGTATAAAATATATACTAATATTTTACCCTCTATACTATTAACTATAGTATAAGAATAGGTAAAAAATATATACTAATATTTTACTCTCTATACTATTAACTATAGTATAAAAGTAGGTATAAAATATATACTAATATTTTATTCTCTATACTATTAACTATAGTATAAAAGGAAGTAAAAAATATATACTAATATCTTGCTCTCTATACTATTAATTATAGTATAAGAGTAGATAAAAAATATATACTAATATTTTACTCTCTATACTATTAACTATAGTATAAGAGTAGATAAAAAACGTATACTAATATTTTACCTTTTACACTATTAACTATAGTATAAAAGTAAGTAAAAAATATATACTAATATCTTACCCTCTATACTATTAACTATAGTATAAAAGTAGATAGGAAATATATACTAGCTATAAATAGAATATACTTAATTTTAAAAAAGTTTTTAATATTTTATATATACATAAACTCTTATAAAAGTAACCGCTTTATAAATTTTACTATATATATAAACTTAATATATTTAAAGAGGCGTTAGAGCTTTAAGTATTTTTTAATAGACTTATTTAAGACTTTTTACCTCGTCTTAGTATTTATATAAATAAAATCTATAATTATAGATTATTAGTTTTAGTAAATTTATACTTTACTTATTAAAAAGAAACTAAATAAGCTAATATACTAATAGATACTTATTAAGGGGTTTACTAAAAAAGCTTTAAAGAAAAAATCTCTTAGTTGTATTAGTTAAAAAAACTAAAAAGTTAGTTAGTATTTAACTTTTAATATAGCTTATTTAATACTATTGTCTAAGATTACGTATATATTATAATATTTTTATATAGGCTACTAAATTTTTACTTTTTATCTATATCCCTATAAGTTATAAAGCTAAAGAGATAATAGACTTTTAATTATAAATCTAGAATTTAGTCTTTAAGAATATAAGTTATTAAGTTTAAAATATACTTTATTAATACAGACTAAAAAAATATTAGTTTAATATAGTTATTTAAGAAGCTTAGATAACTACGAGCTAATCTAAAACTATAGTATAAGAGCGGGTATATATATATTTAAGTTTATAAAAAAATAGAAATAATTACTTTAGAGTAATTATAAAGAATAAATATATATTTATATTATAACTATATTAATATCTATATCTAAAAATATTAAACTAATATTATAAGATTTTTAGAATAGTCTAGGCCTTACTAAGTAAAGACTTACCTAAACTTTTTAAAGATAATATAGTATTCTTAGAGAGAGTTTATAAAAGTAAAATAAATATAGACTTTTAAAAAGAAGATAAGAGTAAATTAGTTTTATAGATAGGCTAACCCTTTAAAAAAATATCCCTTAACACAGCGCTCTTAGAGTAGAGTTAATTAAAAAAAATAATATATAAAAGGGCTAAATAAAGCTAAAAGAATAAAAAATATTAAATAAATTATTAATTATTAATTTATAAGAACTATAAGTAGAATATAAATATAGTATAGAAATCTATTTTACTACTTTATATTTTACTAGATTTCTACTACTAGTTCTAAGGTTTTAATGCCTCCCCTTACTAAATAATTTAAAAAAAAATATAACTTACAGGTAGTTCTAAATTAAGTACTAAATATACGTCTATATTAAATAATTTTATTAAAATACTATTTATAAGAACTCCTATAAGCCTGTATAGTAGTATAGTATTTATTATTAAATATCTTTTTATATAATTATTCTATTATATATAACTAACGATTCTTTTAAAAATATATTTAAACTAACTTTACTTTAAGTTTAAAAATTAAGAAACTACTATAAAATATATAATTTATCTCTTAGAAACGCCTTAGCAAGATATAAAAAAATTATATAGTAGTAAAAATTATAACTAATAGTATTAATAATAGCGTATAAGGGTAATTAGGACTATTAGGCAGTAGAATAGAAGGTAGTAAAAAAAATTAAAATTATACTTATTATACTATAGTATATAACTAAAAGTAAATAAATAACTTTAATATACTAATAAGTAATAATATAATATATAGTAATAGTAAAGAAGATAAAAATAAATAAACTTTTAAGATATTATAAATAGTTATATATTACTAAATATATTTATATAGCAGTTAAAACTAATTTATAAAATATTATAGACTAATTATTGTTTATTATATAATAGCTAGCGTAGGCGCGGCGCCCCCTATTATTTTATTAAAAAATTTTATATTTTTTACCTTTTACCTATTTCTAAACTATACTATTATAAGTAGTATAACTAAAAAAAGTAGAATATATAACTATAGTAGTAAAATAATAAAGTATTAAATACTAAAAATAATATATAATTGGTATTATACTATAACTATTATTAGTATTCGCAGCGAGTAAATAAAAAAAATAATTATTATTTTAGTAAGCGCCTAGAGGGTAAATAAAATATGTTATTAATATATATTAAATAAAATATAGGCGTACTAAAATATATAAGAGGTATAGAAGAATATATAGTAATAATAATTAGATAAGAAACTCTAATACTAATTAGATATATAATATAAATATAACTAGGTAAGGCATTTTACTTAGTAAATATAATATTAGAGGTAATCTAAATAATAACTTTAAAAATCTAGACTAAGAAAAAGTAAATAAAAACGCTATATTATTAAAAGGAAGTTTTTTAAATAAGGTTGTAACCTAAATTAATTACCTAAATAAAAAACGCTTTAACCGTTAAATAGTAATTTATTAAAATAATAAAAAAACTATAAAGGTAGTATATATAATATTATTATATAAAATAATAATAATAGAGTAGTATGGGAATTATAAGATATACTTATAGTTCTTAATAATTAATAGTATATTTCTAAATCTTACTATAGATATATAGTAAAAAGCTATATAATTTAATTATAACAAAAGTAATATAGGCGTTAATAATATATTATATATAGTAAGCGGACCGGTATTTAAAAATATATATTAGAATAAATACTATTTAAGAGTATTACTATATACTAATAATTACTATATCTATAGCTAAGGTACTAACTAATATAATTTTAAATCTAAGTACTAAGGAGGGTTAGAGCTATAATAGTAGATATATAGAGCTTAAATAAATTTTATTATAAGTATATATTAGATTAAGTAAATTATCTACTAACAAAATTCTAATTTATATAAAAGAACCCTAATAATATATATAACTTACTAAATTATTTATACTTATTAATATAAATAAGTTACTTAATCTGCACTGTTCTTAAATATTAATATTATAAAAGTACTATCCTATATACTTTAGGAATATATATAAAGGAGTTTATTATTTATATCTAGTTATACTACTAAATATAAAGAACTACTAGGTAAACTTATATATTATATATACTTACTAGTATAGTAGGTTTTTAGTAAAAAAAAAAATAGAGAAACTAGTATTAAAGTTATATTATAAAACTAACTTTAAAAGTAAGTTAAATAACTTTTAATAGTATAAACTACTCTAATAAACAAAAGGAGTATATAAGATATTAATAAAACTATAAAATAGGTAATTTAAAATTTACTAGTAGAGGGTTTTAAACGCCCTTTACTAGGTAATAAAGTAGTACAAGATAATAAAGAAATAATTTATAAATATTAAATTTTTAGTTTTTTCTAACGTCTTTATAGATATAATAGATAACCTAAAAAATTTATAATAGAATAAATCTAGTGTAGAGAGTAATAAGTACGTAGATCCTATTTATAAAAAATCTAAATATAATAAGTGTAGGCGTAGCTTATTTAAGGAGTATAATAGAGGTAATACTAAAAAAAAAAAATATAGTAATACTAATAAACTATAAAGTATATATAGGGATATAAACTTCTTAAAGGTATATACCTATTTAATAAAAAAAATAGTAACTAATAAATATAGGCGGATAACGTATATTTATAAAATAGTAATAATCTTATAAATATATTAATACTACTAGCGTTTATACCTAAAGTGTAATAGTAATAAAAACTTAAAATTAGTAAAATAAGCTATATTATAAATAGTATTATTTAAAAGATATATATATATATAATAATAATATTACGTTAATAGAGCTATAAGATAATCTAATTATATAGCTAGAGAATAAATAAGGTACTAAAATAATAGTATAGTTAAAAGAGCTAATAAAAGAAATAATACTATAATTTTTACTTAATTTTTTATAAATAGTAAGAAAGAGCTATTTAATTAAAATATTTTAATATAGTAATACTAGTATACTTATATTAATATAAGCTAGCAACTTACGCGTAAACCTACTAGATAATTTACTTTTATAGTACTAATAGTATATTTATATACTATAAGTAAAAGTAGCGTAGTAATACTATATAAAATAATATAGATATAATATATATATAAAAGACTATATATATTATACGTAGTATAGTACCTCTATAGTTTTAATTTATATTATTAATAATAATACTATAATATATAGTATACTATAAAAAGATATAATATATATAATAACTACTACTATAGTATTACGTAATAGTAGTAATAGTATAATAGGTAAAAAAATAATTATAAACCTTTCTATATATAGCCTATATAGTATATATTAGTACTATACTATTATATATAATATATAGATAATTATAATACTCTAAATATATTACTACTATACGAATTATTTAAGGGCCTTAATTAGAGAAATAGTTTTCAAGGTTATAATATACTCTAAATATATAATAAAAATAGATATTTATATATATATAAAGTATATTACATCCGTGCCTTAGCGGCGGCCTAAGGTAGGGCTTTTATTATTAAGCGTACAATCGCCTATAGTTCTTATAATTTTTTTTTTAACTATTATTATTGTTAAAGTTTAGTACTAAGTCGTACAGTAGCCGCCTATATAGTAAAATAAATTTTATAACTTTTTTTTCTTTATCGAACTATTTTTTGTTATAAGTATAAATTCTTTTATAGACGACGCTATATACTACGCACTATAAAAAATATATATATAAAGAATATAACGTAATATAAAACCTAAAGTAAATAGTAGGATAGTAGTTATAGCTAATACTAATAAGTTATAGCTATAAAGAATTAGGTAAATACTATCTAAAAGGTTTTTTACTTTTAGGTACGCCGTATACGTAACTATAAAAATATTCATTATAAAATTAATATATATAATAAATTTAAAAAGTTTAGAAATAATTCTAATAAATATATCTATAACTTAGTCTAGGCGCGTGTTAATAAGTATATTATTAGGTATATTACTAGGTATATTAATAAGGATATTAATAAGGAGTTAATAAAGCGTTAAATCTAGCTTTTTAATATAGTTACCTACTATATTATTATCTACTCTAGAGAAGATACGTCTTTTAATATTACTTAAAAATAGCGCTAATATTAGTAAAATATCCTTTATAAAGCTACTAAAAGTAAAAAATAGACGCTATAAAAGTACTTTAAAAGAAAATTAAAAATAGTAAGATACTTAACTATAAGAAATTACTATATATAGACTATATAGGTAAAGTATTTAGTACTCCTACGCTATTTATAAAACTAAATTTTATTTAAGCGTATAGACTATATAAGAATCTAGTATTAATTTTATTAACTTCTTTATTATATAACTAGACTAGTATTAAAATCGGCTATAATATATATTGCGTCGTAAAAATACAAAGTTATATATTACTAAGTGCCGAAACACAAGACTATATATAAAGTATATAATAAATAGAATACGTAATATAATATAAGTAAAAATATACTATATATAGTATAGAGTACTAAAATATTTTTAAACTTTAACTTATTATATAGAGGTATACGTAGCGTATATAGTATAAAATAACTATAGTAAGACTACTACTTACCTACTACCCCTACTAGAAAATCGGGAACTTCTTATAATATATTAATAGAAACTTAAATATTATAATATTAAGTAACTAAAGTATATAAATTAAATAATATAGAATAGTAAAGAGAATTTTATTCTAATTATAGTAGTTAATAAAGTTTATAGGTAAAAATATATATTTATATTAATTACTACGTTATTACTTTATATAAATAAAAAAAGTTAAACTATTATATTACTTATTATTATTTATTTATATTTTATTATAAACGAAGCTCTCTTCTATTCTCTAGTAGGTGTATCTAAATAGTGTCTATATAAATAGGTAAGTAATAAGTAAATAATAATAAGTTATATTACTATTTATAGAAAAGAGTATATATTAAGTAAAAAGTTTATTAACTTAATAGTTTATATATCTAGGTAGTAGTTACTATATATAAAATATATAATATTAGTTATATAGTTACGGCCTACTATAATATAGTATAATAATATTATATACTAATATATTCTTTTTATACTAAAAACTGTTATAAATAGTAATTTTAATATTTTCTATTATATAGCGAAAAGTACTTTATAATAAAAATTTTTTATTATTTACTTATTATATAACTCTCTATACGGGTCTATTAGGCGCTAGTTAGTATATTATTTATTTTTAATTATTTTTTTATCTAAGGTTAGCGTATAGAAAAAGTAATTTTAGTATTAATAATATTATTAACGACTTTATTATTACCTAAAAATTTATTTTAAATTTAATACCTCTATTTTACTATAAGTATTAATAAGTCTTTAGAGGTTAGAGATGTTTTAAAATAGTTAATTTAAAAAAGAACTAATATTTATAATTTAAGGTTACCTTATACTAGCGTTATAAATTCCTGTAGTTTTCCTAAGTAAAAACAGAATTTTAAATATCCTTTTTAGCGTAGTATAGTTTTTAGGTTAGCTTAGCTATATTAATAATATTAATTTATAGTAACCTAATAAGTTTAAATATTATTAGTTATACTACAGCGTAGTATTAATTCTTAAATACTTAGTTTACTTAATTAACTAAAAGTTACTAAATATTTAGTTTATTATTTACTATTTTAATAAAGCCTCTAGTATAACACTACTATAAAAAGCTAATATAAATAAAACTAGTTAAGTATTAACTAAAAATCTTTTTAAAGATATTTCTAATATATACGCTACGTAATTAGTATATACTAATATTTTTATTTTTATTTTAGATAATTATAAATGCGGACGATACTTTAAAAAAATAAAATTATTAATTAATAGTACTTTTATTTATATAAAGAAAATACTATTTTTAATTTTTTAATATATTTTACTACGGTTAGATAACCTATTTAAGTAAAATATATATCTATAATAGCGTTTAGTACTATTTAGTACTAACCTAAATTAAATAGGCTACTTAAGTCTCCTTACTATAGCTAGACTAAGTAATATAAAATATATTAAATAGAGCTTATTATAAAAATAAATAAGCTATAGGACTAGAACTAATATAATATCTATAATAAGGTTATTTACTAGTTTAAAGTAATTAAAAAGTAACTAGATAACTTAACTATTTTATTATAAAATATTTATATTATAAATAAGACTAAAGTTATACTAAGTATACTAAATTCTATTAAAGTTCTTATTAGTAAAAATAATATATAACACTATAAAGGCGCTTATATTAAGCAGACTATAGTAACTACTATTAAATATATCTCTAGCAACGGTAGGTATTTAAATTCTATAATAATTTAGCCTACTTCTACCTACTAAGCTAACTAGACTATATATCCTACTTCTAGTTAGTTTTATATATATTCTAAATTTAGATTTACTAACTCTTATATTAGTTTATAATAGCTTAAGCAGGTATTTAATTTTTAAACTAGATAAATAGTAAGTAATAAACTATATATACTTATTTAGAATAGTTTTAGTACCTACTAGATACTTAAAATCTTAAAGTTTTATTTTAAGAATAATATTATTCTTTACTATATACTGTTTTATATATCCTATAAGCTTTAATTTTATAATATTATAGTATTTAGCCCGCTTAAAGCGGCTTATTATAATTAGGTTAAACGGCTAAACTAAGATAGAGTAGATACTATTAGAAAGTAGTATTTTACTTATCTATATAGCCCTGTAAGAGAAAAAGTATTTATAAAAAGAAATATCCTTACAGCGTAGAGAGGAAGTAGTTTATTCTTTTTTAACCCTAACTAAGTTCTCGTAGATATACTAAAGCCGCTTACTAAACTAACAATTTTAATTACTATTAAAAGCGTAGAGTTTCGTTTATATTATAAATTAATACTAATGTCTACAACTCTAGTATTAATAGAGACCCTAGAATTACTTTTTAATATAATTAAATATATTTTTAATAGTAAAGCGAGTAGCTAGCGTAAAGAAAGACTTTAATAAAAGGTCTTTAATACTACCCTCATATTTTTTACTAAAAACGTGCTCCTTTATAATTAAAATATATTCTTAAAAATAAATAAATAATAAAGGTAAAACTTACTAGGTAACTAAGTTAATAATACTTAGGACGGTAAAGGTAATAACGTAAAATAATTTTAAAAAGATATAAGCGGAGTATACTATAAAAGAGATAAAAAAGACTAAAAAAAAAGTAAAAAAGGCTATTAGATAGACTAAGAAAATTATAAATACGATAGTATAGATAGAAGTAATAGTAAGTAAAATAAAATATAATTAAAAGCGTAAGACTACTATATTAGAGGTAGTTATACTAAAGCTAAGTACTAAGATAGTATAGAGAAGGGAAGAATAAGTTACGGAAGTTAATTAAAAAGTAGTTATATTAAATTTAAAGGTCTTGGTATTAGGCATAAAAGTTTTACCGGAATTATAGAGAGCTCTAGTAGTAAAGATATAATAAAAAATAAAAGTTAAAAAGTACTATTTTATTTTTACGTCTTATATTATTATACTCTATTACCTCCTATAGATAAACTATTACGGTTTATAGCTTTTAATTTATAAAATACTCTATAGCTTCTAGAGAGTAGTATCTTAAATTAATTTTATTATCTTTTTTACTATATACTGTTCGCTCCCCTACTACAATATAGAGAGTACGCTTTATTTTAATTTAAAAATACTATTTAGTACTTATAATTAGGCTAAATAAGACTAAATTTTAGCTAAGCGTAGCTATCTAATTTAGTTTACTTACTACTATAAATAGTATATATACTGCTATTTCCCCTTTCTTATTCTATATAGCTGCTTTTAAAGACAATTCTTAACTATAATAGTAATAAACTATTAGTTTACTATTAGGTAGATTTTTCTTCTCTCTTTAGAAAAAGAGGCGGTAAGACTTATACTTAATAAAAAATATTTCTAAAAAGAAGTTTAATACTAAAGTGCTTTCTATCTAGGTAGTTATATTAGTAAACACTAGGTCGTTATTATAGTGTAAAGATATATAAGTATTAAAAAAGCTATATATCTTACTAAAAAAATACGCGCTAGATTTTCTAATATTAAATACTTTTTTTTAGTTAGTATTATAGGCGGTATATTCTACTACAGACCGGTAAGCGTAGTATTTAAAATTATATTTAGAAACGTAGTTATTAGGTTTTTTATAAAATAACTACAGCGGGGTTGTATATTATAATAAAAATATATAAAAGGGTTAAGAGCGCCTAAGCTTTTACGGGTACACTAATAGGGTTCTAAATAATTTTATAGTAGTAGTTAATAACTTTTATATAAAAGGCTAGTCTAATACTAATATTCTAGAGTACCTGAAGTAAATACGTTTAAAGCTTAATAAGAGGCGGCTACACTAATATAATAACCTAAATCCTATTTATAATAAGCTCTTTTAGAATAGCTATAAGTATAAAGGTATAAAGTTTAATAATTATAAAGTATATTACGATATAGACTATACTATCTCGCGTTTCTAATAAGGAGACGGCGTTACTTAACTACTTAATAAGCACTTTATCTACTTCGGTAATATTGCATTAAGTAATTAATTATAGATATTTACTATAGAGCGAAATAAGATCTAGAAAAAATATAAAGCTATTTATTTTAAAATAGAAGTAGTAGGCGTTCTATAAAAATATTTTATATAGTATTATAAGGTATCTGCGACTATATAAACTTATATAAAAATAAAGACTAATAGAACTATATAGCTACTACGGCGGTAGTATATACTAAAAATTTATTAGTTATAATTTTTATAATAGATGCTATAAGTATTAGTAATATATAGACTATAAAACTATTTTTACCTTAGTATTTTATAATTATAATAAATATAATATTTAGTAATAATATAGATAGAATTTAGATTTAGAACTTTTATAGTAATATATAGTTTAGATAATATTAAGGTATTAAGTTATAACTATTAGTAACTTAATAATAGAAATATATTCTAAGAATACTTTTATATATATATATACTATTCTATTAAGACTTAAGATGCAGCTATAAGTTAAATAATAAGCTATAATAAGGCTGGCGGGGCGGGCGGAGTAAGCGGGTTAATAATTAAGTATATATACGCTTAGCCGCAGCCGTAGACTTTATAAATAGTTACTTAAAGCTACTGTACTACAGGCTAAAGACTATTAGACTAAAGACTAGTAGGCGCTATACTATAGAATCCTATCTTATTATAAATATATTACTAATATATACTCTACTATTGTAATACTATAGTCTCTATAATATTTACTATAGTTTTTAGCGACGCGCACTCTAGCGTTTAAGCTTATACTATTAACAACTTAGTTAAGTTTTATTTTTAGTTTAGTATATTACTAAACTAACTTTTACTATATCTTAGTAAGAATAGGTTACTAATAAATATATTAATACTAGAATTTAAGAATAATTTTAGTTATTTACCGTACGCTAAAAACGCGCCCTTTAACTTATATATAAAATAGTATAAGCCTATCTATTTTTTAAATATACGCGTTAGTCTCTTTAACGAGATATATAGCTAGGCAACAGACTAGAATAAGTAATATATTTTTTTAGTTATATAGTCTAGCGGGTATAAGTAAGTTAACTATAGTATAGACTATTATAAATAAGTACTATAATAGGTAGTGTCTTGTAGCTAGCTTTTTCTTTTTATATAGTAGTAGTAATATTAGTGTCGTAATATTAAGGCTTATATACCCTCTCTAATTACGGGTTAATTACGTAACTAAATTATCTAATTACTTACCTATTATATATATATTTAATCTTGATTGTTTTATCTTATAAATAGTATTAATTTACTTTTTACTTTAAAAATAAGTATTATCTAGTTTACTATAATTATAAATCTAGCGCTTTAGAACCGTAGAATATTTCTCTTTATATAACTTAATACTAGTAAATACTTATTTTTATATATTCTAATTATTTTTTATTGTTATACTAACGTATTTAATTATTAAACTAAGCCTATTTTCTTCCTTTCTTAATTACCTACTAATTAGTCTATTATAATAACTAATTTAATTTTAATAAAACCCTATTAGCTAATAAGCTGCTTAAGCTAGTCTAATTAATATATATAATTCTAATTCCTTACTGTATAAAAAGGGATCTAGAAAAAAGTTAACCCTAATAAAAAGAATATTACCCTTATAAAAAATTATTAACTATAGTACCCTTTACTCCTAGTTTAACTAGTTTTTTTAAATACTAATAATTCTATGATTAGGAAATAATATAAGAAAGATCTTAAAAAATATAAAGTATAAGTAAAGTAGTACTCTATATAGATAGTAAAATATAGAGTACTATTTACTAATTAGTCTATAAATAATAATTACTTCAAAAACTTTAAAGACTAGGTAAATAAAACTATATACCCTAATATCTTAGAGCTAATAATAATTAAAATTTTTAATTACTAAAAGCTAACGCTTTAAATAATAATATATATATTTAAAACTAATCTTATACTAACTAATACTAATATATAAAAGGTAGGATCCTAAGTAATAATATAATAAATAAAAGCTCCTTTATAGAAAGGCGCGTATATATAAAATATTTAATATAAAAAAAATAGCTATTTATAATGTTTTAATTATACTAAAATAAAGAATCGCCTCTAACTAAACGTAATTAATAAAATATAATATTATACATAATTTAACGCTCAGACGACCCCTTTTAATTTTAAATAAAATTAAAAATATTTTTTTTATAATATATTAGCAGTAGTCTCTACGCACTAATTATAAAAAAATAATTAATAATATTTATAATATTTAGTAGACGCGGTACTAATATTAACTTAAGTACTAGTAAAAATTAAAATAAGCGTTAAACTAAGCGTAAGTCTATTTATTTATATTTAAAATCTACTTATTACTACTAAGAGCTAATTTATTACTATAGGCTTAAGACTATAGTTATAAAAAAATACTTAAAAAAATTACTACTAATTATACTTTTTAGCGCTAATAGAAAAAAAATTCTTAATTACCTATAGTAGACTCAATATACTAATCTATAAATAAAAATAAAAAAAAAATCATAAAAATTAAAAAGCGAATACTAATATAAGGATAGTATATTTAAAAAAAATTATAGCTACTATTATAGATCTTTTAATATTTATATTAGATAAAAAAAGTATAAAAGTTTATAATACTATAATATTTAGCGTATACTCTCTCTTATAGAATACTATTTTAAATAAAGGTACTATTATATATCTTATTAATAATACTTTAATACTTATTTCTAGAATATTTATAAAAGTAACTAGAGTTAAAAGTATTAAAACTAAAATATAGGTATTAATAATTATTAAAATAAATAACTAAATTCTAAAGCGAGTCTTCTATAATATAAATAGCCCTTATATAGAGAATTTAATACTTAAAAATATTATAATAGTAAAAAACTTTTATATTAATATTATTTTTAAAATTTATTTAAAGAAAATTAATATTTAGTACTTAAGTCTTAATTATACTTTACGTATAAAATTACTAAAGTAAAATATTATTTTAATAAAGCTATAATACGAGTATAACCTTATTTTTCTAACTAAACGAAAATATTTTTTGTAGTTCTTTACACGCTTATTTTTATAACTGTATCCGGGGGAACAACTTTTTTTAGTCTATACCTTTTTTGGACTAGTGTCTCGACGCTACACTTTACCTCTCTTTATAAGATAACCTTATTTTTATTAAATATAAGCTAATTATCTCTTACCCTATAATTAATACTATAATAGATAATTATAAAATTTAAAAATTATAGGTTAATTATTCCTATATTAATAGTAAGTAGATATAGTATTAGTAATTAAAATATTTAAAAAAAGTAGTGTTATAAGTATTAGTATAGTATATTTAAAATATTAAAATTAATAGTATAGCTTATTTAAAGTATATATACTACTTTACTACTTATATAGTATAAGTAATTTTAAAAAAACTAAAAAAATAATTACTATAACTCTTCTTTTAAGTATTATAAAACCTCTTTAATATACTAATAGGCAGATTAGGTAAGTAATAGAATATAATCCTAAAAAATAACTTTAGTAGAAAGATCTATAATTATAACCTCTACTTAAAAGACTTAGAATTAATTATAAAAGTTTTTGAAAACTTTACTAAACTACTTCTTATATAATATAATTTTAAGATCTATATATTTATTTAAAATATTTATACTACTATAATACTATAGTATAGTCGTTTATACTTTAAAAAATAGGTAATAAATTAAAAAATTAAACTTATTATAACCCTACTATATATTTATAAGCCAAATAGTAGCGCTAAGAGAGTAGACTAAAAAATACTTTTAAAAATAATTAAAATATAATTAAATACTAATATGCCTACTAAGCTTTAGCCTAAAATAATAGATACTATAATATAGTTATATAAAATAAGTCTATTATTATCCTATAAAATATAATTACTAAATAAAGTACTTAATAGTTAGTTTAAGTAATACTTTAAATAGTAGAAGCCTATAATTATAAAAAATATAATAATAGATTTACGCTCTAATTAAAGTAAAATTTACGTATATAGCTACTATACTTACCTTTTAAATAAAAAGCGCTTAGTAGGCCGTAATAAGTATAAATTTAAAATAAACCTATAAAGCTATATTAAATACTTAGTAAACTATTATATTTTAATATTTATAAAATATAGGTCCTAGTACTTAATTAGGTAATTATAACTTAAAATATTATTTTTAATAAAAAGCTCTTCTATAAGGGGCTATCTAATTATAAAATACTTAAAAAAGAAGTAGTTTTAGTTGTTAAGGTACTCTATAAAAATAAGTTTATAGACTTAGGCGTAGTATTTAATAATATACGCTTACTAAGCTAGTTAGATAAATAAATAAAAAATAATAAATATCTAAATTTTAATTATAAACTTAAAAGTGCCGATTATAGTTAGTATAAAAAAGTAATAGGCTAAACTCTTTTTAGTATTATTAAGAACTTAATAGCTATATAGAATAATTACTTAGTTAATAATTATTTAAAAATCTATATAATATTAGATAAATAATTAGAACTTATAATTTTAAAAGTAATACTAGTGCTAGACGCTACTTAAAATAATTTTATAAAAGATTAAGGGGTACCTAATAGCTATTAAAAAATATATAAAACTAAAAAAGCTAGTCTATTAAATTCTAAAAATAATTTTTAAAATTTAAAATATAATTACTCTATAACTACTTTTTAAAATATAAATAATATTTTTACTATTATAAGTAAAGTAAAAATATTACTAGCTTAATACTACTAAAAGCGCGATTAGGGTTAAATAATATAATTAAATAAAAGGCTATAGTAGTAAAAACCTAAAATTAAATATATAAATTTACCCCTTTATAAAAGGTGATCTAAAAATAATAATCTAGGTAATTAGTTAGGAGGTAAAATAAATTTTATAAATACTTATATAGTAATCGCGGATTTATAAAATAATAATTTTTAAATTAATTTTATATATATACTTTTTTCTAGTACTATAGAGATATACGCTAAATTATAAATATATATTATTTTTAATACTATAGTAATAGCCGTAATACTTAAAAAAATATTTAAAATATTATTTTTTAATTACTCTATCTACCGTAATCTATATTATATATATAAAAATAATTTTCTTTTACTACTTATAATATAGAAGTAGCTTACTTTATATCTTTTTAGTAATAGATTTAAATAAGCTTTATATATTAAAATTAATACGCTTTTAAAAAAAGAAATTAAAAAAAAATTACTAAAATAAAAGTAAATAGTTAATTTTTACTATTAAAATAGATCTGAACTTATAAATTTAATTAAAATAGATACTTTATTAAGTATAAAGTATATATTATTATAAAAGATAATCTCTAAAAAATTAATTTTATATAATTAATATATACTACTATACTTATAGTAAAATTATTTTATATTATAATAATACTTATAGCAGAATTTACCCTAAAAATTTTATAATATAATATTATTAAAGTATTCTATAATACTCTAATATTAATAAAAAATCTAATAATATATAAATTACCTAATAGATTTAAGAAGTAAAATATATATATTAGATTTAATTAAGTATTATATAGCCTACGCGACTTATTTTACTTTTAATATAAAAAATTTTTAAGCTTACTATATACTACTAGGCTTAGAGTATTAAAGAAAGAGTCTTATTTTTTTTAATTATAAAAAGATAGTCTTTATTCTATTTTATATAAATAATATTCTACTACTATATTATAAAAATTATAAAGTAATAGTAAAATAGTTCTAGAGCTAAATTATTTTAAAATATAAAATTAAAATAAAGAGGCCTATTTAATAGTTTTTTAAAATTAAAGTAATCTATAATTATAAAAATATAATAATTACACTTATCTATAATATATATATTAATAAAATTATAAAAAAATTTAGCTATAATAATAGTAATAGCTTTTTTAATACGCCTCTTCTTTTAAAAAAACTTATTAAATTTACTAGAGAAGCTTCTAAGCAGAATATTAAACAATATTAAAAATATATAAAATTAGTTTTATATATAGTAATTATACTTTACCTAAATATTATATTTATAATTTTAAAACTATTATAGTTTCTAATAAATTTAAGTTTATAGCACTTTACTCCTATTAATAGAGTAATTATTTACCTATATTATACCCGCTAGTAGGCGATTTAATATAAATAATATAATAAACCTAATTTTATAATCTATAAAGACGTATTATTTACTAATAACTCTAAAATAAAAAAATTATTTTATAACTATATTATAATAATATTCGGGGGTATAATATTTTAAAAAATAACTAAATAGACTACTATTACTACTTTAATAATAGAAACTAAACTAATTACTTTAAAATATATAAGTAAAAAAGTAATAATTTTAAAGCGTTTTTTCTATAAAATTATACTTAATTTAGAATTTATTTAAAGAATTTACTACGATAATTAATAAATAATTATGCTTATAATTAGAGCTAATAAAAGAATTATAACTTAATTATATTATATTAATATCTAAATTATATAGCTATATTAAGAATATATAAAAGAATTATTTAAAGTAATCTATTTATAAACTAGATATATACCTATTAATAAATTAATAAAGGCGCTTATATAATAATAATTTATACGCTTTTAAAAGCTACTTAATTTATAAAATATATAGTTACTAATTATTAAGTAAATAAAAAGTAAAGAAAAAAGAGCCTATTAAATTTTATCTATCTTAAATAAAAGAAATCTAAATATAAAAAATCTAAAATAAAGAAAATTAATCGTAAAAAGAGTAAATAATTATAACTATAGTATAGCTAAAGTCTTATTAAATAGCTTATATAGCTACTTACGCTTATATTTTTAAATTTTATTAAAATAGGGATACCCGCTTAGAGTTTAAGTAGAGTAAAAATAGTTTAGAGTCTAAAATAAATAAAAGTAACTAGAAGTCTAAAAAGAAGGACTTTAGTTATAAAAATATAATTTACTTTTTATCTCTTAATACTTTAGTAAATAATTATAATTATAAGATTATTATTTTAATTTTCGAAAAGTAAAAGTACGCCTAGACCTCGATCTAGGGGTACGAACGCAGTAAGGGATTATTTTAATTTTATATACGTATTATAGCCCCTTAAGAATAGTTTAGACTATTTTTAACTTAAACTTAAAATAAATTTATTTAAATAACTAGTAAAATTCTCCTTTAAATTAATATTTTAACCTATTATTTAAGTAGCGTTATTAGCTATTTACTACTTAGATAGATAATAGTAAAGCACTAAATAAAAATTAGTAATAACTAAAATACGCCTAAAAGAATATTTATAAGCCAGATTATTATAGCCCTAATTACTAAAAATAAAACCTAAATATTAGTTTTAATTAAAAAAGCCTAATAAATTTTAATTACTTAGTAATACTATATTAGTATTTAGTATTAAAAGAGTTTAGTACTACTTAAGACTTTTATAAATAGTTTTAGAAGTATATATAATTTTATTATTAAAATATAATATATTAGCATAATCTATAAACTAAAATTTAAAAAATAATTACCTATTTTAGGGTTTATAGTATTATGCTTAATTATAAACTTTATAAAGGTTATATAAATAGTATAAATACTAATAAAATTATAATAATTAGTAATATATAATAGAGATATAATTAATAAGATATATAGTAAATTATATATATAAATTATATAATAATAGTAGCGCGTACCTATAGAATTAAGATTTTTAAAGTAAGCTTTTATTAAATTACTAAATAGAGCGCTGCGTATATAGGCCTTATAGTTTAAAATAAACTACTTACTAGACTTAGGAGGCAGCTTCTTTTTATTTTTACTAATTATTTAACTACTATTATTCTACTTTTTTTATTATAGTCCGAGGCTAAAGGATTATTATTATTATTATTATCTAATTTAAAAAAATTAATAAAAAAAATAGCTTTTATAGATTAATTACTATAATTATTATAACTATAGTTACTACGTTACTACTTATTATAAGTAAAGGAGTAAATACTAAAACGTTTAGAAGTACTTTATAATTAGTTAGTAATATTTAAATAAGTAGAATAAAGTAATAATAGTAGTATTACCTACTATAGTAAAAATTATTATAAACTAAAGAAAAGAAGAAAAGGATAATTTAAATAACTATTATACCTAACTAGTGTAGTAGAGCTGTTTTTATTTATATAATTTACTATTTATTTACTACGCCTATAATATTACTTATTTACTAAATATAGATGGCGTAATTAAAAAAAAAAAAATTAACAGCTAATTATAGAATAATATAAAAAATAAGTTTTACTTAAAATAAACTAATAAAATAAGCCGCTCTAAGTAATTAGTTAAATAGATTACCTAGCTATAGACTTACTATAAAAATAAATTGTATTTCAATTTATAAAAAATAGATTTAATAAAATAGATTAAGCACGCCGCGAGCTTTATAGTAAAATATTAAAAGAATAAAATTTATTTTAAGTAATTTTTAAACAGGCTTACTACTAATACGCAGCTTATTTAAGGGGTATATTATAATATTAAAACTTATATACCCTTTTTAATTACAGGTTAATTATATAACTAAGTTACCTAATTACTTACTTATTATATATATATTTAATCTCGATTGTCTTATCTTATAGATAGTATTAATTTACCTTTTACTTTAAAAATAAGTATTATCTAGTTCACCACATTAATATATATATATAAAAACGTTAAGTACTAAAAGAGAAAAAAAGGTAAATTTATATAATATTAGTATTTATATAAATTTTTACTATAATAATAAGGTTTAAAAAAACGCGACTAGCGTTCTATTATAATAGATTTATTATTATATATAAATAGATATTATACCGTAATTATTATATAATTATATAAAATATATTTTAAGATAACTAGAGTTATTCTACTTAGATTAGTAGGTACTAATTAGCGTAGTAATATTATAAAAATTATTCTTTTATAACTACTAGAGGGCTAATAATAACTTCTTAGTATACTAGTAAGTCTAGAATATACTAATACTATATAATTAAAACTTTATAAATAATAAGAATTTAGTATTAAAACTATAGTAAAAGTAATATTCTACGTAGTAAAAGAGAGCCCCTTATTTTTAAGGTATAAAGCTAATAATAAGATTTATAATTTTACTAAAAGCAGTGCTAGAAAAGTAAAAAAAGACTACTTATATCTACTCCTAATAGAGTAGTATAAATATATAAATATAAATAAAATTTTACTACCTTAAAGTTTAAGTATCTAAAATTTTCTTACTGTAGAGTACTTCTCGCTATATAATAAAAAATATTATAGACGGTAATTATATAATTTTATATTTAGCTAATATTAATTTTAACTTTAATTTTTTTTTAGTTTTACTCTTCGCGATTTGTATAAAAATATTATAAAAATCTATAATATTATATATAATAATAATGTAACCGCTATTCTAATTTTTTTTAATAAGTTTAGATCTAGGATTATTATAGATATAATTAATAAAAGACTTTTAAATAAAGTATATAAAGTATAAAGGTATACACATACTCCTCCTTTTTTAAAACCCCTTTTAGTCGCCTACACAGCTACTACAGCCACACTATTTATTTAATTAGTATATAAATATATAAAGTATATAAATACTTATATATTATTTAGCGTACTATAAGTACTAAAGCTTACTTAAACTATTTTAAGTAGTAGGTTTTTCTAACTATTCTCTTTACTATATTATAAGCCAGCGCTATATATATAGCGTAAGTTATTATTATTAAACTCTAATATATATACTATTCCGGTAAAATTATATATTTTATCTTTTTAAAAATAAATATTATATACTATAGCCTTGTTACTTACTAGAGTAGTATTAAAATATCTTTTATTTAGAGTATATACGTTAAATACTATAATACTATCTTAAAATATAAAATTACTATATATTAATATTTAGTTTTTATAGACTACGTATACTAGTTACTTATTTAAATATCTTATAGTAATTATTATCTTATATAGTTACTATACTAGCTAGTTTATATACCTTAAGACTTACGCCGGTCTATTAAATATTTTTTTATAAATATTAATTATATAGTTTAGTGCTAAAATACTATATATTAAACTAGTTCTATCTTTTAGTATAGTATAGAAATTTTTTTTTTTTACTATTTAGAGGTTTCTATTATACGTAATTATATCTATTATTCTATTACTAAAGAATTATCTAGTATTAAAAATATACATAGTAGCTTTTTATACTAAAAGTACTTTTAGATTTAAAAATTTAAAAATCTTATAAAAAGATATAGTAAAAAAGTTTAGTACTATTTTATAATTATTAAAATTAAGTAGACTAGTAAACGTATATATAGTAATATTAAATAAAATAAAAATATTTTAGTAAGATCCTTTTTTACGTATAAGTATAAGCTATAATAGTAGTAGTTAATAACTATTTATATTTGTCGCAATATTAAGGCTTATATACTTTTTTTAATTACGGGTTAATTACGTAACTAGGTTACCTAATTATTTACCTATTATATATATATTTAATCTTAATTATCTTATTTTATAAATAGTATTAATTTACCTTTTACTCTAAAAATAAGTATAGTCTAGTTTATTATAGTTATAAGCTTAGTATTTTAAAACTATAAGATAATTCTCTCTACGCGATTTAATACTAGTAGGTGCTTATTTTTATATATTCTAATTATTTCTTGCTGCCGTACTAATATATTTAATTATTAAATTAACTCTATTTTTTCTCTTCTTTAATTATCTACCGATTAGTTTATTACGATAACTAATTTAATTCTAATAGAGCCCTATTAGCTAATAAGCCGCTTAAGCTAGTCTAATTAGTATATATAATTTTAATTTTTTACTATATAGAAAGGGATCTGGAAAAAAGTTAACTCTAATAAAAAAAATATTACTTTTATAAAAAATTATTAACCGTAGTACCCTTCGCTCTCTATTTAACTAGTACTTCTAGATACTAATAATTCTATAATTAGAAAATAATATAAGAAAGATTTTAAAGAATATAAAATTTAAGTAGAATAGTACTCTATATAAATAGTAAAATATAGAGCACTATCTACTAATTAGTTTATAAATAATAATCGCTTTAAGAACCTTAGGGACTAGGTAAATAAGATAATATACCCTAATATTTTAGAGTTAATAATAATTAAAATTCTTAATTACTAAAAGCTAACGCTTTAAGAGATAATACGTATACTTAAAACTAATTTTATACTAACTAATACTAATACGTAGAATTTAGTATAAGTATAGTATTATACTTATTTTAAAAAGGCTAAGTATAGAAGGCAGGATCCTAAGTAATAGTATAATAAATAAAAACTCCTTTATAAAAAGGCGCGTATATATAAAATATCTAATATAAAAGGAGAAATAGCTATTTATAATTTTTTAATTATACTAAAGTAAAGAATTACCTCTAACTAGATATAATTAATAAAGTGTAATATTACGCGTAATTTAACGCTTAAACGACCCCTTTTAATTTTAGATAAAATTAAAAATATTTTTTTTATAATATTTTAGTAGTAGTCTCTACGCACTAATTATAAAAAGAGATTAATAGTATTTATAATATTTAATAAATACGGCTTCGACACTAACTTAAATACTAGTAAAAATTAAAATAAGCGTTAAACTAAGCGTAAGCCTACTTATCTATACTTAAAATCTACTTATTACTACTAAAAGCTAATTTATTACCGTAGACTTAAGACTGTAGTTATAAAAAAATACTTAAAAAAATTATTACTAATTATACTTTCTAGCGCTAATAGGAAAAAAATTCTTAATTACTTATAGTAAACTAAATATACTAATCTATAAATAAAGATTAAAAAGAAAAATTTTAAAAATTAAAAGGCGAATACTAATACTAAAATAGTATATTTAAAAAAGATTATAGTTACTATTATAGATTCTTTAATACTTATATTAGATAAAAAAAGTATAAAAATTTATAGTACTATAATATTTAGCATATATTCTTTTTTAAAAAGTACTATTTTAGATAGTAGTACTACTATATATCTTATTAATAATACTTTAATATTTATTCCCGGAACGTTTAAGAAAGTAACTAAAATTAAGAGTATTAAAACTAAAATATAGGTATTAGCGATTATTAAAATAGGTAACTAAATCCTAAAGTAAGTCTTATATAGTATAAATAGCCCTTATATAGAGGATTTAATTTTTAAAAATATTATAGTAGTAAAAGGCTTTTATATTAATATTATCTTTAAAGCTTATTTAGGGAAGATTAGTATTTAGTATTTAAGTCTTAATTATATTTTATATATAGGTACGCTAAAGTAGAATATTATACTAATAGAGCTATAATATAAGTATAACCTTACCTTTATTAAATATAAGTTAATTACTTTTTACTCTATAATTAATACTGTAATAGATAATTATAAGACTTAGAAATTATAGGTTAATTATCCTTATATTAATAGTAAGCAGATATAGTATTAGTAATTAAAGTATTTAAAAAAAGTAGTATTACGAGTATTAGTATAGTATATTTAAAATATTAAAATTTATAGTATAAATCGTTTAAAGTATATATACTACTTTACTACTTATATAATATAAGTAATTTTTAAAAAACTAAGGGAACGATTACTGCAATTCTTTTTTTAAATATTATAAAACTTTTTTAATATACTAATAGGTAGATTAGGCGAGTAATAGAGTATAATTCTAAAAAATAACTTTAGTAGAAAGATCTATAATTATAACCTCTACTTAAAGGGCTTAAAATTAATTATAAAAGTTTTTAAGAACTTTACTAAGCTACTTTTTACGCGATATAATTTTAAGATTTATATATTTATTTAAAATAATAACACTGCTATAGTACTATAGTATAGTTATTTATATTTTAAAAAATAAATAGCTAATTAAAAAATTAAACTTATTACGACCCTATTATATATTTATAAGCTAAATAGCAGCGCCAAGAGGGCAGGCTAAAAAATAATCTTAAAGGTAATTAAAATATAATTAAGCGCTAATCTATTTACTAAGTTTTAGTTTAAGATAATAGATACTGCGATATAGCTATATAAAATAAGTTTATTATTATCTTATAAAATACGATTACTAAATAAAGTACTTAATAGTTAGTTTAAGTAATACTTTAGATAGTAGGAGCCTATAATTATAAAAAATATAATAGTAGATTTACGCCCTAATTAAAGTAGAATTTACGTATATAGCTGCTGTACTTACCTTTTAAATAAAAAGCGCTTAGTAGACCGTAATAAGTATAGATTTAAGGTAAATCTATAGGGCTATATTAGGTATTTAGTAAGCTATTATACTTTTAATATTTATAGGATATAGGTCCTAGTACTCGATTAGGTAATTATAACTTAAAATATTATTTTTAATAAGGAGCTTTTCTATAAAAGGCTATTTAATTATAGGATACCTAAGGAAAAAGTAGTTTTAGTTATTAAAGTACTCTATAAAAATAAATTTATAGACTTAGGTGTAGTATTTAATAATATATACTTACTAAGCTAGTTAAATAAGTAAATAAAAAATAATAAATATCTAAATCCTAATTATAAACTTAAGAATGCTAATTACAGTTAGCGTAAAAAAGTAGTAAGCTAGACCTTTTTTAGTATTACTAAGAATTTAGCAGCTATATAGGATAATTACTTAGCTAGTAATTATTTAAGAATCTATATAATATTAAATAAATAATTAAAACTTATAACTTTAAAAGTAACGCTAGCGCTAGACGCTACTTAGAGTAATTTTAAAAGAGATTAAAAGGTATCTAATAGCTATTAGAGGATATATAAAGCTAGAGAAACTAGTCTATTAAATTTTAAAAATAATTTTTAAAATTTAGAATATAATTGCTCTATAGCTATTTTTTAAATTATAGATAATACTTCTACTATTATAAGTAAAGTAAAAATACTACTAGCTTAATACTACTAAAAGCGCAACTAAAGTTAAGTAATATAATTAAGTAAAAGGCTGTAATAGTAAAAACCTAAAATTAAATATATAAATTTACCTCTCTATAGGAGGTAATCTAAGAATAATAATCTAGGCAATTAGCTAGGGGGTAGAATAAATTTTATAAGTACTTATATAGTAATTGCGGATCTATAAAATAATAATTTTTAAATTAATTTTATATATATATTCTTTTCTAGTACTATAGAGGCATACGCTAAGCTATAAATATATATTATTTTTAATACTATAGTAATAGCCGCGATACTTAAAAGAATATTTAAAATATTATTTTTTAATTACTTTACCCGCCGTAATCTATATTATATATATAAAGATAATCTTCCTCCGCTACCTATAACGTAAAAACAGCTTACTTTATATTTTTTTAATAATAGATTTAAATAAGCCTTATATATTAAAATTAATACGCTCTTAAAGAAAGGAATCTAGAAAGAGATTACTAAAATAGAAGTAAATAGCTAATTTTTACTATTAAAATAGGTCTAGACCTATAAATTTAATTAAAATAAATACTTTATTAAGTATAAAACTTATATTATTATAAAAGGCGATCTTTAGAAAATTAATTTTATATAATTAATATATACCGCTACGCTTATAGTAAGATTATTCTATATTATAATAGTACTTATAGGAGAATTTAACCTAAAAATTTTATAGTATAACGTTATTAAAGTATTTTTTAATACTCTAATATTAATAGAGAATCTAGTAGTATATAAATTACCTAATAGATTTAAAAAGTAAGGTATATACGTTAGGCTTAACCGAGTATTATATAACTTATATAACTCGTCTTACCTTTAGTATAAAGAATTTTTAAGCTTACTACGTACTATTAGGCTTGTAATATTAAAAGAAGAGTCTTATCTCTTTTTTAATTACAAGAAGATAGTCTTTATTTTATTTTATATAAATAATATTCTATTACTATATTATAAGAATTATAAAGTAATAGTAAAACAGCTCTAAAACTAAATTATTTTAGAATATAAAATTAAAGTAAAGGGGTCTATTTAATAGTTTTTTAAAATTAGAGTAATCTATAATTGCGAAAATAGGATAATTACACTTATTTATAATATATATATTAATAAGATTACGAAGAGGTTCGGCCTTAATAATAGTAATAGCTTCTTTAATATACCTCTCTTTTTAAAAAAGCTTATTAAGTTTACTAGAGAAGCTTTTAAGTAAAATATTAAGTAATATTAGAAACGTATAGAATTAGTTCTATATATAGTAATTATACTTTACTTAAATATTATATTTATAATCTTAAAGCTATTATAGTTTTTAATAAATTTAAGTCTATAGCACTTTGCTGCTATTAATAGAGTAATTATTTACTTATATTATACCTGTTGGCAGGCAATTTAATATAGATAATATAATAGACCTAATCTTATAATTTATAAAGATATTTTATTTACTAATAACTTTAGAATAAAAAAATTATTCTACGGCTATATTATAATAATATTTAAAGGTATAATATTTTAAAAAATAGTTAAATAAACTACTATTACTATTTTAATAACAAAAGCTAAGCTAATCGCTTTAGAGTATATAAATAAAAAAGTAATAGCTTTAAAACGCTTCTTCTATAAAATTATACTTAATTTAGAATTTATTTAAAGAATTTACTATAACAATTAATAGATAATTAGACTAGTAGTTAAAGCTAATAAAAGAATTATAACTTAATTATGTTATATTAATATTTAAAATATATAGCTGCGTTAAGAATATATAAAAGGATTATTTAAGGTAATTTATTTATAAACTAGAAATATGCCTACTAATAAATTAATAAAAGTACTTACGTAATAATAATTTAAACGCTTTAAAAAACTACTTAATCTATAAAATATATAGTTACTAATTATTAAGTAAGTAAGAAGTAGAGAGAAGAGAGCCTATTAAATTTTATCTATCCTAAATAAAAAAAATTTAAATAAAAAAAATCTAAAATAAAGGAAATTAATTATAAGAAAAGTAAATAATTATAACTATAGTATAGCTAAAATCTTATTAAGTAGCTTATATAGCTAATTACGCTTATATTTTTAAATATTACTTAAATAGGGACGCCCGCTTAGAGTCTTAAGTAAATAAAAGTAGCTTAGAGTTTAAGGCAGATAGAATTAGTTAAAAGTCTAAAAAGGAGGACTATAGCTAAAGGGGTATAACTTACTTTTTATCTCTTAATACTCTAGCGTAGTAAGATAATTATAATTATAATACTACTACTTTAATCTTATATACGTATTATAGCCTCTTAAAAATAGATTAAAGCGCTTTTACTTTAGACTTAAAATAGATTTATTTAAGTAGCTAGTAAAATCCTCCTTAAGATTAATATTTTAGTCTATTACTTAAGTAGCGTTATTAGCTATCTACTACTTAGATAAATAATAGCGGGGTGCTAAATAAAAATTAGTAATAGCTAGAATACGCTTAAAAGGATACTTATAAGCTAGATTATTATAGCCCTAGCTACTAGAAATAGGATTTAGATATTAGTTTTAATTAAAAGAGCCTAATAGACTTTAATTACCTAATAATACTATACTAGTATTTAGTACTAAAGAAGCCTAGTACTACTTAAGAATTTTATAAATAGTTTTAGAAGCGGATATAATTTTATTATTAAACTATAATAAATTAGTATAGTCTATAAACTAAAATTTAAAAAATAATTATTTATTTTAGGGTTTATAGTATCGTGCTTAATTATAAGTTTAATAAAGGTTATATAGATAGTACGGGTGCCGATAAAACTATAATAATTAGTAATATATAATAAATATATAATTAGTAAGATATATAGTAGATTATATATATAAATTATATAATAATAGCAGCGCGTACCTATAAAATTAAGATTTTTAAAGTAGGCTCTTATTAAATTACTAGATAAAGCGCTACGTATATAGGCCTTATAACTTAAAATAAGCTACTTACTAGACTTAAAAAATAGCTTTTTTTTATTTTTACTAATTATCTAACTATTACTATTTTACTCTTCTCCTTCGTTATCTAAGGCTAGAGGATTATTATTATTATTATTATCTAATTTAAAAAAATTAGAAAAAAAAGTAGCTTTTATAAGTTAACTACTATAACTATTATAATTATTATAACTACTATAACCGCGACCGCTACGTTACTATTTATTATAAATAAAAAAGTAGGTACTAAAACGTCTAAAAGTACTTTATAATTAGTTAGTAATACTTAGATAAGTAAAATAAGGTAATAATAGTAGCATTACCTATTATAGTAAAAATTATTATAAACTAAAAAAAAAAAGAAAAGAATAATTTAAGTAGCTATTATACCTAACTAGCGTAGACGAGCCGCTTTTATTTATATAACCTATTACCTATCTACTACGCCTATAACTTTACTTACTTACTAAATATAGAAGATACAATTAGTTAAAATAAAAAATAATAACTAATTATAAAATAATATAAAAAATAACTCTTATTTAGAGTAAACTAACAAAATAAGCCGCTATAGGTAATTAGCTAAATAGATTACTTAGAGCTATAAACTTACTATAAAAATAGATAGTATCTAAATTTATAAAAGGAAAATCTAATAAGAGGGATTAATTACGTCGTAAGCTATACAGTAAAATATTATAAAAATAAAATTTACTTTAATTTACTTTAGGTAATTTCTAAATAGACTTACTACTTAAACGCAGCTTATTTAGGGGGTATATTATAATATTAAGACTTATATACCCTCTCTAATTATAGGTTAATTACGTAACTAGATTACCTAATTACTTACCTATTATATATATATTTAATCTTAATTATCTTATTTTATAGATAATATTAATTTACTTTTTACTCTAAAAATAAGTATAGTCTAGTTTACTATAATATTTAATTACGCTAGATATATAACTAAAACTAGTTACTATAATATATTATCTACGCTGTTATTTTTTTTTATATATTTAAACGCGCCTTTATTGTCTCCCCTTTTATACGCCTCCTTATATACGTATATATAGTAAAAGTATATATATCCTTATACTATTACTTTACTTTTAGGCTAGCCTATATTCTTTTTAACTTACTTTTAATAATTATATATTTAAACTATAATACTATTATAATACCTCTGTTTTTAATACTAAAGTAGTAGTATTTTAATATTAGCTCTCTTTTACTAATAAGACTAGTATAGTAGTCTTTATAGTAATAATAGTTAAAGTCTTATTTTTAGTTATAAAATATATTATATACTAGTTTTATAGCTGCGGTAGCGTTAGTAATAAAAACTATTTTATACTATTTAGGACTTATATTAAAGAGTTTTAAAACTTTAAAACGTATAGTCTAGATAAAACTTTATATAAAACTAGGCGACGTAAATAGAGTAAAATATAGATTTACTAAAAGAAGTTTCTATTACTATTTAAAAAAATACCTAATTAGTAATACTAATAAAAGTATTATATTAATATAATTAACTTTTAATTATTATATACACGGTTTAGTACTTAATAGAGTTCCCTTACTACGTTTATACCCCTGGATTAAGGTCTAGGCGTACTTTTACTCTTTAATTAGTATAATTAAAATATATTATTCCTTATAGTTATTAGTACTTTTAGGGTAGCTTATATAATAATATACTATATAGTATTTCTCTCCCCTAGAGTTATTATTATAATATTACGTAACCCTAGGCTAGCTATTTAAACTTCTACTATATTACGTAATTAACTAACTCTTAATAAACTTTTTACGTAATAACTATAATAACTTTTTTACTAGCGCTAATAATCTATAACCTTTTTAATAGTAATTAAAGCTGCTCTCTATAAAATTTTTTAATTTTTTTATAATAACTACTAATTCTCTAATAATAAGCTTTTACACGATTATCTTACAGCGCTATAGTATACTTTTTTTCTACTACCTACTACCTATCCTACTCCTATATATATATATAAATAATTTTAACTACTTTTAAAAACTTTTTTTTTAAAACTGCGCCTATTTTTTTATACTATTCTAAAAAACTTCTTTTTACTTTTTTATTTTACTATCTATCTTATCGTCTATTTTACTTAGTAAGCTTTTAGCCCTTTTAAACTACTACTTTACTAGCTTTATTATATTACTATATAAGTATAAGCCGTAGATATTATTAAAATTAAAAATTATTTTATATTTAAGAATAAAGAGCTGTACGGTAATCGACCTAAAATTAAAAATATTAATAAAAAAAACGCCTTTTTAAAAAAAAACTAGCCTCCTCTATAAGGTTATAATAATATTTTAGGTAATTTTTAATATAGCCCTACTAGTTATTTAAATTTTTAGTAAAAGTTAAAATTATTATAATTACTATTAATTTCTAGCCGGGGTTAGTTATAATTATTAAACGCCTATAAGCGAGTTTCGAAGTTCTCCTAGCTATAATAATCTTAAAAAGAAGATATTTTAAAAGGTATTATATAGAAGAGAAAAGTACTACACTTCTATTATTAAATATACTATATATAATCTATAGTTTTATCTACGCGCTATTATTACTACTATAGTTTAATAAGTTATTAGTTAAGTTATTACTCTACTAGCTATAAAATTTAAAAAATTTTATATTTAATAGATTATAGGTTAGAATACTTTTATTTTTACCTATCTCTATATTAAGTAAGGACGTAGTATATACTAAGTTAATATAACTCCTACGGATAAACGTAAACAAATACTATATAATATTAGATACTTAGTCTTTTATATTAATATAATAATATAATTATAGTAGTAGTGCTTATTTATTTTAGTATAACTACTACCTATATATAAAGGGACTTTTTAGAGTAGTCTACTAAATATACTAATAAAAATATTTTCTATATTATAATTTTTAGTTTAAATTAGTAAGCTACGTAATAGTTATAAGAGTAAATACTTATTTAAGCATAGTTTATTTTTTAAATAATAAGCTAATAAGTAATAGAATTTATTTTTATAGATTTAGCTATTTATAAAATTCTAGAGCAGCATCTTTTAAAGCCTTTTTTTTAAAAAAAATTAGTATTATTTTTTTAGAGTTAGTCTATATCCTAGCTAGAGCTAATAATTATAATAATTAATTATTATAATTAATTTTTATTAATTTAATTAAGATATTTAATTAAGTTCTTTCCCTCTAACAGATAGTAAATAGGTAATAAATAAAATATTTTATACTTAATTAAGCTACTAAGTACTATATAAAGAAGTATTATATTATAAAAAAGTAATATATTTGGATAATACTATCTATAAATAACCTTATTACTATAGTAGGGATTTATATAAATACTACGTAAAAATTAATATTTTAAAAAAAAGTTTTAAAATAACTTATTTTTACTAAGGTCTATTTTTACTATATTTATTAAACTAACTTCCGGCTTTTCCCTACCGGTAATAATACTTTTAGTAGTAGTTTTATTTTTCTTCTATTACTATAATATAGCTAAACAGCCCTAGTAATAGCCTATATAATTAGCCCTAAGTAGTAAAACTATTATTATAAATAAAAAACTTTAATAATATAGATTTTAGGCTAAGCTCTAAAAACTTAAATATTAAGAATAGATACGAGAGTTATAGGCTAAAAAGGCTATACTAGAGCTAGACTAGCTCTAATAAGATATTACGGTAATAACTAATAATAATAATAGTTTAGTAGTATACTATATTTTATAAGTATAGTATTATTAGTAAGCTATATAACTTTACTAATACTATTTATAACTTATAGGTAGTAATTAAAACGCTCTAAAACTATACTAATTTTATAGAGAAAATATTATAGATTATTATAATATAGCTTAAGTATAATAGTAGCGTTTAATAGGTAGTAATCTAGACGCTCTAAGGCCAAGTTAATTTTATAGAGAAGATATTCTAAAATATTATAGTACGGCTTAAAGATAAAGAATACAATATTGAATAAGTAGTAATTAAAGTGCTTATAAACTAAATAATACTATTATTAGAGATTCTTAGCCTATATATTAAACCCTTATACTAAGTTTTACTATACAAAAGCTTTAGTTAGTATTTATACTAGTACTTTTCTTTTATTAATATTAAATATAGATATATTTTAATAAGTTATAAATAAGAATATTAATCTAGCGCTAAGGTTTAAAAAATATATAATTAGCTTAGTATTCCACTCCCTATTTCTAAGAATATAATATAATATATTTATAAAATATAAATTAATATTACTATATTTCTTTTTCTTTATCTTTTTACCCTCTAATTAATAGGTTATATTATAATAATAACTCTTAAAAAGACTAAATAACGGTATATAGTAATAAGAAGATAAATTTTAAAAAAAAAGGATACCTAAAGAGTACTTAAAAAAAATAGTTTAAATTAATTTATTAGCGTAGTAGTATTAAATAAGATAGTACTTTACTACTATTTATAAAGAGAATAGCCGGTCTATACTAGCTAAAGGGTTATAAGCTTTTTAGTAACAAAGGAATACTATACTATAATAAATTATATAACTATCTACTATATAAAAGTAGAAGCTAAGCGCTTTAAATTAATTTAAAATATATTAGATATAACTTCCGCTAAGTAAGGCTAACGTCCCTATAGTAAAAAAGCGTTTAAAATATAAAAACTAAAAGTTAATTTTATAAGTAAGTGTAACACCGCTAACGCCGAGTAGAGTAATAATTATTTTTATAAATTAGTCTAGTAAAAATATATAGTAAATAGTTATATTTAAATATAATAGTATTAGTAGTAATATATTGTATACTACCTATAATAAAATATACAAATACTAATATAATATTTAATTTAGGTAATAGTACTTTTTTCTCTAAAGCCGGCTTATATACCTATAACTAGCCCTAAGTAATATAAACCCTATATATAGTATTATTCTAAAATACTTATAAAATAAATTATTTATATATTATATATAAAAGACTCTAATACTATATATACTATTATTAAAAACTACTATACTATAACTATTCTTACGCTCTTAAACCTAACTTATTTTAATACTATTACCTAAGTCTTTAGTTACTTTACCTTAAACTTATTATTTATTTCTATAAAGGTAAACCTTAGTATTAACTATAAAACCTACTTACGCTTATAAATTTAAAGAAAGGTAAAACTATTATTAATTTTAGCTATAATATAGGCTTTAACTACTCTTTTACGGCGAGGAAAGTTAGCGCTAAGGGGAAGGTTATAAACGTAAATATAAATAAGATATAAGTATTACCTCTTTTACCTCTTTTATCTAAAGAAACTTATATAACCTTATAGTATAAGTACTTATAGTAAAATAAAATATACTAGTTAAAACCTGTACTAACGTGTTAAAAGCTAATATAAAAAATATTACCTTTATTTTTTTACGTATTATATATATTACGCTTTTAAATATAATAGTAAATATAGTAATTTTTAACTATATTATTAATTTTATTTTTAATAAAAAGAAATACTACGTATTTAAGAAAATCTTTTATTTATTTAGGCTAGGCGGTCGGCTCGCAGTATTAAATATTTTAATATAAAAAAACTTATTACTATAGATAAAAGATAATTTTATACTATATATAGGATATATTACGGGCGTAAGTAAAAAAGAAAAGTATAAAGTGTAGTAAAAAGAAGTCGAATTATAAAAGTAATTATTATAAATATAGGTATTAATCTAAATATATATATATAAATAGATAGAGAGAAGAATATATGTATAAGTTATTATAGGGCGGTAAGAGTAAGAAAAAAAAAAGAGAAAAACGGGTAGATTAAAGGAATAGAAGAAAGGGTACTATAATAAAAAAAATACTAAAAACTAAAATAGTTAAAGATATAAAAATCAATTTTAGGGCTATAGATTTAAATAAATAGACTAGTAAACTTTTTCGACACATTAAGTATAAAGGCATACATATACTCCTCCTTTTTTAAAACCCCTTTTGGTCGCCCCAAGCCACCACAGCCACACTATTTGTTCGATTAGTATATAAATATAATATAGACTAGTAAATACTATTAGAAGTTATATACTATAACTAAAAATACTAATTATAGATAGGATTATTTAAAATATTTGCAGTAAAAAGTGCCTAAATATAGTATAATAAACTATAGAAGTCTTTTTATATATAACTAATACTTATTTATTTTATTCTTATTAATTTAAAAAGACAGCTATTTAATATTATTCTAAAGGTAAATAGCTCTATTCTTTAATATACCTCTAATAACTATTAATATAGCCAGTTCTATATTTAATTAACTAAGTTATACGTTTACTTAAAAATTTAGTATTTATAATTTTCTCTAATTATTCTTAATAATATATAAGTTTACTTAAGTAATATTATTTATTATAAAGCGTAGATTATAAGAAATCTTACCTATAAAAATAGTAACGCCCCTATAGACTTATTACTAGCTTATTAATACTATTTAGTAAATGAAAGGCTGCGCAGCGTATCTCTTAATAAATATAAATTTTAAGGTTTAAATATAAGTATAACTATAAATAAAGGCCTAGAAATCTCCGGCCTTTATTATTTATTTTATTAATTAAAAAGCTATATACTAAAACTATATTTCTATTTTACGCAGTATAATAACTAATACTAAAATACTTTAAGTTTTATTATACTATATATCGTCTATTACCTTTATATTTATAAAAGTTATATACCTATATTAATTAAATAATATTTAAAATATTTCTGTACTATACTATTTTAATTATACTAGTACCTAGTATCTCCTACGTATAAATATAATAAAATAGCCCTAAAAGCGTATTACTTATCTCTTAAATAGTAATTCTATTTACTCTAATAAATTTTAAATTTAACTTATTTTTTAAAGTAGTATTTCTACTTAGTAGTTAATTATTTATTTCTTTATAATTATCTATAGGAGCTATATCGACTTAGTATACACTACGTTCTTACTTAATATAAAGATAGGTGGGGATAGGGGTACTATAACCTAGAGCCTATTAAATATAAAATTTTTTAAATTATATAGCTAGTAGAGTAATAACTTAACTAATAACTTATTAAGTTATAATAGTAATAATAGCGCGGCGTAATATCTATAAAATAAAAATTTAGCTATTATAGGTAAAATTATAGGCTATATATAGCGTATTTAAAAATAGAAGCGTAGTACTTTTTTTTCTCTCCCCTATAATACTATCTAAAATATTTTTTTTTAATTATTATAGCTAAGAGGACTTCGAAGCTCGCTTTTAGGCGCCTAATAATTATAACTAACTTTAGCTAGTCGACAGTAATAATAGTAATAATAGTAATAATAATAATTTTAACTTTTACTAAGATTTTAGAAAACTAGCGAGGCTATATTAAAAATTACTTAAAACTAGAGTATTATTATAAGCTTATAAAGAAGACTAGTCTTTTTAAAAAACTATATTTTTTTATTAACGTCTTTAGTTCTAGATCGGTTATTATATAACTCTTTATTTTTAAATATAAAATAATCTTTAATCTTAATAACGTTTACAGCTTATACTTATATAGTAATATAATAAAGCTAGTAAAATAATAACTTAAATGCGCTAATGGCTTACGAAATAAAATAGAGAATAATATATACTTAAGAATAAGTAAAAAGAAGTTATTTAAAGCGGCGTAAAAGAGATAAATATAGCTTTAAAAAAAGCAGGTTTTAAAAGTAATTAAAATTATTTATATATACGCGCAGGAGTAGAATAGGTAATAAATAGTAAAAGAAAGGTCTACTATAGCGCTATAAGACTAGTTATATAAAAGCTTGTTATTAAAAAATTAATAATTATTATAAAAAGATGAAGAAATTTTATAGAGAGTACTATATTATATTTTAATTCTTTAATTACTATCTATTTAAAAAGATTATAGGTTATTAGCGCTAGTAAAAAAAGTTATTATAATTACTACATAAAAAGCTCGTTAAGAGTTAGTATTAATAACGTAATATAATAAAAGTTTAAATAACTAGTCTAGGGTTGCGTAACGTTACAATAATAACTCTAAAAGAGAGAATAATTAGTTATTTATAATAATAGTTACCCTAATAATATACTATTTTATTATAATATTTTAGTTTTACTAAATCTACTATACGCGATTAATTATTATATAGTAAAAGTAAAAGTACGGGTTTTTAAAAAATGAGAAAAAATTACTACTAAAATTACTACCTATTATAAAATACCTAATAGTATATACGCTAAAAAAACTATTAAAAAAGTTATTTTATATATATATAAAGAAAGACGTAAAAGAAATAAAAAATAATAAATATAAAAACTTAATTATTAGTACTCTATTACGTAGAAGTAATAGTAGAGATATTATAGTAAAAATAGTATAGGTTATATCTAAAACTAGTTATAGCAGAATTAGAAGTTATATTAAATAATATAAAAATAATTAAGCTAAAACTAACTTTAAAGCTAAAAGAGTATTAGTTTATATAAAATCTTACGGTATAGAAGCAGATAAATACTTTTTAAAAAAACTAATTTAAATATATTCTCTACTATTACTAGATATAAAACTAATCTAGTAGAAATTATTAAATAAAATATAAGTATTATTATAACTAGACTATAGTGCCCTATTACCTAATATACTAGTTTTATTACTATCTAGTATAGGGGACTTAGACGGGTTAACTAACTATTTTAATTAGTTATAGTATAGTTATAACTTGTTATAGCTCTACTTATTTTTAAGGGCTTATTTATATATCTAAGTAAAGTATTAATACTATAAAAGGAAGTTACCCTAAACTAATTACACTAGTTACTACCTATATATATAGGCTTACTTACAGTTTTATATATAATTAATATTTAATTAATATACGTTATAATAAAGTTATTATATTAGGTCTTTATACTAGACACTAGAGATAAAGATATCTTTAAGAGCTTATTAATTAGATATTTAACTATAAAAATATATTTATATTTTTATTATTCGCTAAAGGTTAATCTATATATAAGTCTAATATTCTTTTATACTATTCTCCTTATACTACTATATTTTTTTTAGTATATACTAAGTTTACGTAGCTATTTACCTTAAAGTATATAAATAGATTTAGAGTACCTTATACAACTAATAAGTTAATTTTTATACTAATATTTAATAGTCTTATAGAAGATTTTATAAAAGATTTTATAGGTAGCGCTACTTTAATAATATTTTTAAGTACTATAGCTACTATAAACGTTAAAAGCTTTATAGCGTAGTAAAATATATACTTATAAGTAAAAGTTTATTAAAAGTTTAAACTTAGCGTTTATTATTATATTAATTCTTTATAGTAATTTTAATAAAACGAGTAATAATATTAGTAAAAGAGTAGTTAGTAAAAAAAACGCTGTAAAAGCTACTATAAAGCTAAGAGTAACCTTTATTTTTAAATATAAGTATTAGTCTATAACTTTTTTATATTATTTTTTAAAAGTACGTAGGTAGTTTAGAATTTATAGTCTAATCTTATAGGAAACCACTCCTAAGCAGGAGTATAAAAGACTTATTTATTCTTTTATATTTTATTTTTATTACGTTTTATCCCGCCTACTAATATTGTAAACTAATAATATTATTATAGACTTATTATATAATTTAAAATAATATTATTTTATTTAATTCTGCGTTAAGACTTTATATTACTTATTAAAATTTTTACTAAAATAATAATACTATTTAAAAGTCTACTAGTAAAGTAAATTATATATATATCTAGCTTATCTAGTAGCCTTATAGGAGAAAAAAAAATTATATTTACTATTTTTAGTATCTATACTACCTATAGTATTTACTGCCTAATTAGTAACGCCTACTAAATAAAAATAAAAGTACGTACTTATTTAATATTAAGCGTCCTAGTAGGTCCTAGAATTTATATTTAGTCTTTTTTTTTAAGATCTTATAAGCGTACTTATAAATCTGCCTTATTTTATTAGCCTAAGCCTAAAATTATAATTATCTTAAGTTCTTTAAGTTTACTTTTAGCTCTTTTAATAACGCTAGATCTTTTAGGCCTTTTTTATTAAATACTACTTTTATATAACTTTATTTTATTAGTTTAGAATTTATCCGTATAAAATAGCGTACTAAAAAAATTTATAAAATAAAAAAGAATAATACACTAAAAAAGGTTATTTTTTACTAAAAATTTACGTATACGTAGGTCGGCGTAAAATTTATTAATAAGTAGTATATAAGTAAATAGTTTTAATTAATCTTAGATTTTATACTAGTTTAGAGTATTACTGCTACTAAAAGTAGTTAGTATAATAGGCGGTAAGTTGCCTGTCTAAAATTAGTATAGTAATACATGTAGAATATTTTAAAAATAAAAAAGACTTATAAAAATATAATACGGCAGAATACTTTAAGTAACTAATAATATAGTATAAAATATAGGATAGATAGTTAGATTTACTAGCTTAAAAGCTAAATATTTAGTTATATAGGCTCTAAATAACCGCCTAATAACTCTATTAGTTCTAAAATTTATACGCCTAGTAACCCCTAAGTTAACTAATTACCTTATATATAATTATAAGCAGTAATTACTAATACCCTTAAAAATAATTATAAGTAGTTACTAATTTATAAATATAAATTAAAGTATAAGTGCGTTATTATATTTAGTAGAGTAACTATAGCTTTTACTAAAAGAACGGAATATAACTTTTAAAAGTTTAAAATTTATACTACTTATATATAGCCTCGTTAGTATTATATAAGCTATTTAGTATTTATTAAGTTTTTATTATTACGTTGTACCGCGGTTTTATAATGCTTGCAAAGTACGTTAATTAAATTTTATAAAAAAAAACTATTATATATTTTACTATCCTATAGAAGCGGATCTAATAATAAGTATTAAATATAATTATTAATTACTATATTTAACTAAATATAACTTTATTAAAAACTTAAAATAAAAAAACTAATAAAGGACTTTATAAAATTAGCTAGCCTAAAATATACTAATAAATATATTTAAATAAAGGCATGCATATACTCCTCCTTTTTTATAACCCCTTTTAGTCGCCCCGAGCCACCATAGCCACACTATTTGTTTAATTAATATATTAATATATAAAAAATATATTTAAATTATAATATAAGTTACTGTAACTACGTAGAAAGCTAAAAAATAATTATTTTATTTTAATAAAATTAAATAAGAAAACGGTATTAAGTAGGTATATAGTATATACTAATTAAAGTTTTATTATTTCGCGAATAAGGATTTAGTATATAGTTTACCCTTAATACTTATAATTTACTAAAAGTTAAAATTTTAAATCTTATAAATCTACTATACTAGAACGTAATAAACTTATTTTATTTTAATAGTAAGTGTGTATTATTAGTAAATTATATATTTTATTATAATCGCGCTGCTAATAATTTAAGACTATAGAATTTTATATAAAAGCTATTATTATAAAATTTTATAAAGCTATAGATAATTTCTATTTAATTAAATTATAAATATTTACTTAGTATTTTAATTATATAGCTACTATATAATAATAGCGTTAATAGTATAAATACTACTATATTAATACCTATAAGTACTAGCATAAACCTTTTCTTTTTATAATTTTATAAGAAGCTTTTATAGCTATTTAACTTTTCTTTTTAGTTAATTTAATATAATTTTAAAATTATTATTTAGTCTTATAAGTCTATTAGTGTAGGTATTACTTAGTAGCCTAATTAGCCCTTTTTTTTAGCGCGTACCTCTCCAGCTGTCGCCTATATAATACGCTTCTTTTATAATAAATAAGCTTTAAGCTATTTATTAGCTATATAAATTTCTTATTATTAAATTTTTTAAAGTTATCGTTTTTTATTCTATACCTCTTATTAGCTAAAAGTATTACGAGCTTTTTATACGTAGGTAGAGGACTAAAAAATAGTTTCTCTATACTACTCTTTAGCGTTTTCTAAAGCTGGAGTTTTACCTTTTACTTAACGCCGTTTAAATATCTTAAGAGCCTCTTAGAGGCCTTAATTTTTATACTCTAAAAGTTACTTTTATATAAAAATTAAGTATATTATTTAGCTAAGTCTATACGACTCCTTCATTACTAAATTCTTAATAGTAGAGTGTAATAGTTACTTTATTTTATATTAATCTAACGCCCTAAGTACTAATATAAAGCTTTTTTATAATTTTTACTCTAGTAAAGTCTCTTTATTAAATCTTTTAAAAATAGGTATAAGATTTAGTAGCTAGATACTTATATACTTAAAGATTTTAGTAATTAATTATAATATAATTAATATTATTTAGACCCTCTAGAAGATTATAAAAAAGTCTCTTTTAGTAATTATAAATAGTTCTTAGCTTCTATAGAGATATATAAAGAGCTTATTTAAATAAGTAATACTATAAAACTTATATATAGATATATTAAGAGGCTGTAATATATATATTATATAAGAGGGAAATATAGCTAGAAGAATCTTATTTTAGTTATAGTAGTGAATAAAATCTATAGTAATATAAAATCTATACTTATTAAAAATAAGAAGTCGCTATACCTATTAAACTTATTAAGCTTTCTCCTTTATATAGTAATTAAATACCTATTTTAGCTATTAAAGTCCTATATTATTATTTAACTAGTTAAAGATAAATAAGGAGATAAAGACTTTATAAGAATTAATATTAATTTTTTTAATCTAGCTTAATTATAAAGTTATAGTATTAAATTTAAAAATTAATATTAAATTAATAGTAGATCTATTAGCGTATATATATATAATAAGTAAAATTTACTTATAGCTATTATTCTATATAAATTACTTTACTTAGTAATTTTTATATAGGGGCCTACTAAAAATTCTTTTTAAGCGGCTAGTAATACTAAAGAGGAAGTCTTTTTTATTTATATTATATATATACTAGGGTTTTACGCCGTACTTAAAAATCTTTTAGTAAAAAAGCTTAAAATAAAGTTTATATTTTACCTCTAAATTAGCGTTATAGTAGTTACTAATAATATTTATTATTTAGTATAATATTAAAAAATTACTATTACGCTTAATAAAGTAATTAATTTAAAATATACTAATATCTTTTTTAACTATATAAGACGCGAAATTTTATATTATCTATTATATAAGAAAAAGGCTATATTTAGTAAAACGTTATATATAGCGTAAAAGCTTAGAGTTTTATTATTAGTTAAAATTTTAGTTTTTTAAGTAGTAACTTACTTTACTTAAATAGCGCGTTTATAGTAGCGCGTTAATATAAATTATATAATATTAAAGTCTTTTATATATTTCTAATATAAGAAAGATTCTCTTAGTTCTTACAATTTAATTACTACTATAGCGGCCTTAATCTAATTTATATTAATGGAGATATGGATGGTTAAAGTTAATAAGCGATTATAGTAGGGTGCGCGATTTACTAACGATGCGCACTTGCTGCCAAGGTAGGGTAGCTGTGGGGGCCTACGCCCGAACCGAACCCGAGGGCCTTGTATGTGATGTGCGAACTATATTTGACTACTGCCTGTATTAACACTGATACGTACGTGGAACCGTTTAACACCTGTATAAAGACTGACGAGGACGAAATGTTCTATGTTCGCAGCCTATGAAAAAGATCGAAGTATATATTAGAATCAAAGCTGAAGAGTCGGAACCCACTCCATTGCAACGTTATACAGTGGGTCCGTCGCAATAAGGCGCATCGCACCAATGTGCATCGCGCGACATATCGGACAGGCAGATTTCCTCGCAAGTTTGCCAGATTTGACCATCCCGTGCTCGTAAAACGTCCCGGGATTTCAGATCGGAAGTTGGAGCATGAGGACGGCCCATGCTTACCTACCCGCCTGTGGCAGATGGTCGCCCTAGAATGGACGAAGAAGCTGCTGATGCGTTCTCTGGATACAATGCTGGCGATGGAAAATTTTGACCGCTCTGTGGACGTCGTCCGCGGAGGGGAACAAGAAGTTATGGTCCACGACATGACCTCCGATACCAAACGTCTGTACATGCCTTGCGTACATGTATACGACGGATGATGGCGCCTCATCTTGGGCGACAGCGAGAGTCTCGCGCCGGTTAAATCCAGCGCTCCTGGACATCAAGATGTGGTGCGATAGCGGTTTGATGGAAGGACTGGTGGCCGTGTTCAAAGAGCAGCGAAGTAGTGGGTCGCTTACCTAGTCCCCACCGGCTCTCCACTCCCGGCAGAGATATATTTTACCAATGGCCAGGGTATCCCACAATATCTACGCAATCGAAAAAGTTTCTCGATCCTTGTGACAAATCTACTTTATCCTTCGGAACCATTACCGACGTGGCACACGACTGTACCTGGTTGCTAAACAAGCTTATCTCATTCCAGCAAACGGTGCGATAGCAGGTGGTCTTCCCATGTCTCCAGGACTCATGCGCTACACGTTTCCTTTGAATTATGCAGTACTACGAAACCTTCTCACCAGAGGACACTAAGTTCATGACTGTAACCAGTAGAAGGGAACACCCCTACGTTGCAATTCCTCTTATTATTGCTCACTTTATGGATTGTAAGCTCTATATATAACAGAACAAATTATTTTAAATAAGTAAAACTTTAAACATGTTACGAAGTTTATAAAATAAAGCTATAGTTACTATTTTACTTAAAAGTATACAGGTAATAGACTGGTCGCTACGTATAGAATTTTACTTTTTATAAATTTTAAATAGATTATACCTGCAGCAGCTATGCGTAGCGTATTATAAATTATAGTTTAAAAATAATCCGGGAAGCCTATTCTACTATAAGAATAGCTTATTATACTTTATTTTATCCCTTATAATAACTACGCGAAGGATAGGTGGCGTATAGTTATTATAAATATAATTTATTATACAAATTGTCTACGAGAGGAATAATTTAAATAATTTATATATATTAATTATTCTAAATTTACTACTCTAATATAGGCAGCCAAGTTACTTACTTTTTATTCTTAGACCTAATTTATAGCTTAAATTTTCCACCCACCTATTTATATAATCCTAGTTTTAGTAGTACTTATAGGCTTAATATTATATAGTTTAATATCTTTAATATACCTATAGTATAGGTAATAGAGATAGAGAAGACTATACGGTAATAGGCTAATAGTTTTATATTTATACTTATACTAGAGTATATTATCTATATAAATATTTATAAGATTTTTTCTATTACTAGCGCTTTTTATTATACTACTTTAATATTATATATAACTAGTTATATTAAAGGTTTCTAAAAAGAATAACTATACTATAATAGTAATAATAGTTAGTAACTACTATAGTTATACTTTTAATAAGATTTTACACTAACTATTAATAGTCTTTTAAAATAGTTACGCTCACGTATTTTATTATTAAAGAATAGAATAGTTTTAAATAGCACTTAATAGTACTTCTAATAAATATAAATAAATATAAAAATTTACTAAGACTTTATATATTTACTCTCTTATAGTTATAGTTAGTATCTATTATATTAAAATTTTTATTACCTTCTCCCTACTACGACTATCTATAACTAAAAGATATATTTACTTTTTATAGGGCACTATTACCTTTATTATTGCTATTATAATCGCCTATACTAGTATATTAATTTTTTAGTGTCTCCCTATAGAGGCTGCTTAGAATTTTAACCTTCGGCCTACGCCTATTAGAATAGAGTAGGTAAACTACTTTAGTAATACTGTATTCTGGGATATAGGTCTTATAAATTTAGATTAGTAAAAATCTAGTTCTATTACTTATTAAAACTTATATTAGTAGTATTTAATATTATTACTAATATCCTATTTACAACCCTATCTATTTTTTTAATCTAAAAGCTCTAAAATAATATACGTACTAAAATATCCCTAATTATAGTTTTTTCTTTAAGTAGTTTACCTACGTAGTAGTAATTATTAAAATAGTTTAGTAATATACTGTACTTAATAATTCTAACTAGTTAATATATAATTTATTTAATATATAAAACTTTATTAAACTTATAATTAAAATTATCGCTACGTTACTATTAGCGTTAAAACTATTATTTAACTAGACTTTTAACACTACGCGCGCTATCTCTTTAGGCAAATAAATAAAAGCGATAGGCAGGCCCTTAGTGTATATAAGCGCGAACTCGTTAAGGTACTATAATATAGGCAGTTTTAATAGGAGTATTCTAATATATAGCTTTTAGGGTAAGGGAGATACGGAGAGCGGCGCTTAAAATCTGTATAGTGTACAGGTGTTAACGCAATATTCGGGAAAGGTAGATAAAGATATATAGAATATTGTTAATGCGAAGGATAGTAATAAGAGCGTAATACCTCTAGGATTGGGTCTAAAAGATATTAGCGTTATAACGGAGGTTCGTCTTAGCTGAGACGGAACAGTTGGAGATTATTTGGTAACAGTGCCGTACGCTGTATGGAGATTATAGGTTTCTTAAACGTTTGCGCATGGATTCTTTCCTCGCTTTGAATGATACCCCCTTTTAATAACGACCGCCTTCCTTTCATGATGAATACTAAAGTGCGGACCTTGCCCCATGGCCTTTTATCTAAACTACCCTTGCCTGTGTTTCCCATGAACAACAGTAACTACGCATTGCCGGAATGGGCTGCGCCCCGCCTTGTGTTACGGTGGCGTTCCCATGTGCGATATTGTTTCTACTCCCCAGCGCATGCGCACATGTATGGCCCCGATTTAGTCTTCGTATAGATGACGTGGACCCCCGCCTTGACCGGCGGCATGCAGGCTGCACTGTGTACCCCGTGTTAGTGGCAAAACCCGACAGGTTAATGTCGAAGATGACACCCAGAAGACTGATTAAGCTGATGCCTGGCAAGGTGTCTACAAGCTAGTACACATGAGGTAACACATAAATCATAGGCTTCCCTCCTGCCTATAAGAAATATAAAAGCGATTTTAATAAGTCTCGAACGTCCTGCTCCAGGCGAGACAGAAATCGATGCTTTCGAAAATTTCGCTCCATACACCTTGAGAGCAATCATCAACCTCGCCGCCAAATGGAACACAAAAATGTACTTAGGACAAATTGGGCAGTTGTCGGAATACATCGTGTTTGAAGGAGACAGATAAGCGTTGGGTGGATATCAGTCATGAAGATCACATGTGGACTTTTCGCAGCATCTCCCTCGGAGTGAGGTGAACAGCATAAGCTTAGAGGAGACGTGACGCATGCCGAAAACTATGTCTGAAGGGTGCAAGGAGCCTCAGCTCTCAAGCACGCCTAGCCCACCACCCCGCAAGAGATGAATAGCGAATTAGATAGCCTTCAGTTTCTTAAGCAGGGGCCCGACTATTTGAACTGGTAAGATTCCAGAGTCCTTAGGTACATAACGTATCATGGGATATATCAACGTCGGCGTCGACCATATCAGGAAGGTTGCGACCCATAGGTAGCCAATTGTTCGCCGAAGGCGAAGGTGGCTTCGCAAAACTGGCCAGGTCTGCACCCAATCCTCTAGCATAATCGCCAACGTTTGCAGGAAGAAGAACTTCAGAGCGCCCGACTCACGTGCTGGCACACCAATGCTCAGGTCGGCAAGCAAGTGCAGTACTCCAGACAGCAGGAAGGCGAAAGATAGACGAGCATATCGAGAAAGCAGCGTCCCGCGCGGAAGCTGGAGAACGGAGTCGACAATGAAATCGGCGTGGCTGGAGAAGCCTCGCCGAAATGTGAGGTGCCAGAATTTCCTGCATAGCACCGTTCAGCATGCGATCAATGGCAAATGACTCTGGCTGCGAGAAGCACCTACCCCCAGTAACCCCGAAGGGTGTATGCCTCCGCAACCGATCCGAAGGGCGGGGGAGTATGGGCTGGTGAGCTCAGTCCGACAAGAACTGTCAGCATGCCGATGGTGCCAAATCCGACTGTAAGGATGAAGTAGAGATTGACCCAAAATACCACAGACAGAAGAAGGCGGAAGACTCTATCCTGCCTCGATAGCGAGCCGAAAGCAGTAAGTGTTTCTTTCCCAGCAGCTATAGGCGCAGAATCCTCCGGAGGAGGCCCAGAGGCTATCAAGTCCACAATGAGATATGCAGCCAGGGAAACTGTGAGCTGCCGCAGAATCCAGCTGGTCCGACTCCCGGACGCCGCAGCCGGAAGGTTCCTTACCTGCCATCTTGTCCCGACACGACGCGCGTTCCAGAGCAGGCCAATGGCTTGCGCAGCCCCGACCGCAACCGAGGCGGGCTTGGAGGCTGCGCTGCTGTCACTTATGGAGGCCAAGTCCAGATGCGAGATCCAGACAATGTCGGAAGCGCTGAGGAATTGCATGTTGAGCATCGCCATGACCAGAGTACGCCAGCTGGCATTTCCGCACGACAAAGCAAACGCCTCCCGCAATGCATACGTCAAAGCGGCCAGGATTACTGTAGTCGCGGCACGCAAAGTGTCGGCGTGCCGTGGGACAAAGAGAACGACGGAGGTGAAGACGGCCAGGAATGTCATTTCCGAGACAGCGAACGCCAGCGGGGTCCCTCTGTAGAGGAAGTCACTCGAGAACATTGTAAATAGTTGGAATAGAACCTAGAGATAGTGAACGTAGTACTTGGTTGCTGGCCGATGCCGAGGGATATATATGGACCTACCATCTTCCACAGTAAGTTTTGTGAATAGTAGGGTGCCGGAGGTTAATGCGTAGAATCTTTTGTAGGCTAATTATATATATAAAAGCTAGATTTAGCTATTTTTATTGGCTGAGAGGTGGGGTAGAAGCCTGTCGAAATGTGCCCTACTGTTCACAAAACTTACTGTGGAAGATGGTACACCGCTCACCCGCATGCAAATTCTCGACTAGAGCGCACTTGTGCTTAATGAGCCGTCCCGGAAACCCGCACAGTCCCCGTATGGTAGTATCAGACACTCATGGGAGTGGGACCACACGACCACCCCCGCACTCAAACCACCGCCAGAGGCCCCCAGGGCTCGAGCGCGCGACTCCGCAGGAGACCCCGACGATGGGAGTGGGAACGAGTCTGACGAGAGTAGGCTCCCGCCCATCTGCTGTGTACGCCGGGACTTGCTCGGCGTACATCGAACCTTCCGGTATACCGGTATACCCTTGAGAAGGGCAGTAGCGCATTTGCAGTAGAACGTATAATCTACAGCGGAAGGAGCCGTAGTGCTTGATTCGTTGGGGGGGGGGGGTCGCCCTAGCTGTTTTAGTTGTTCCCTGTCAGTTGCGTAAACTTGTTATGGCAAGGATCTGATCTGGCGGACGGCCCATGCTCATGTACCTACTATGGTATATAGAGTAGTAGGCACTACGATGCTGAGTACTGTGTCCGGGTGGGAAGCACGGTATACGATGCCGGCCGATCCGTGCGTAGCGCGATGGCATGGCCGCGTCCCAACGACAGCCGTGGCGCTCTGCGACGCCAACTACAGGTCTGCAAGGGTAAAGATTGTAAATATAGGTCAGATTTTCGATGAGGTTTTACCCACCTCTTAGCCAGTTAAAATAGCCCGAATCTTATTCTTTTATATAGGATTGGCCTACGAAAGCTTCGACGCATTGATCTCTGGCGCTCCATATTTACAATCTTTACCCCTGCAGACCTGTATTGAAAAAGAGTTTGATGGTAAAATATCAAAGTATATATTACTTATACTTTAACACCAACGTGGGGATCCCTGCCGATCGAGGGACCATGCTCGACGGTATGTGCGAGGTCAAGTGTTGAGATAAAAGCACGCTAAACCAAAATAGTAGTAGCCTCCTACTATAACACATTACCAGAGTACGCATACTCTCAGTCGTCGCATCCACGTCAGGTCGCACCGTCCTCCCTCTCACCTAGGATACGGTGGACGTGTACGCTTACACGTAGTTTGGTCGTTAAATACACGAAAAAAAGGGTGAAATCACATGCCCTACGTCAGCGCCAGAATCCACCGAAAGAGATCAGACTCGCGGGACTCGTCGTCGGTCCAGTCAACATGGCGAAAGCCAGCATCCAGCAAGCACGTCTCCCACCGCCGTTCGTCGACCAGCGGGTATGTGCGGCCGTCGGCGAAGCGCCACCAGCCGTCAAGCAGGCCGAAGACGCAGTCCAGCCAGGGCAGCGGTCGCGTCAGCTCCAGCAGGCACAGGACGCCGCCGCCGGGCCGCAGCAGGCGGCGGACATTGGCGCACGTCTCGGGCAGGCTCCTTGTGGCGTGAAGGACGTTCGACGCGACAACGAGGTCGTGTGCATGCAGCAGGCGCGTCGGCGGGGGCCGCTCGATGTCGAGCACGACGAACTCGATCGCATGGCCGGTGCCGGCGTAGCGCGCCTCGAACTTGCGCCGAGCGCCGGCCACCAGCGACGACGACATGTCAGTGAAGGTGTAGGTGAAGGCAAGCCCGCTCGCCACGAGCTGGTCCATGAGCTGGTGCGTGGTGGCGCCCGTGCCTGCGCCGACCTCGAGCACGCGGAGGCGCCCGGAGCTGCCGCCGGGCTTGCGCAGGAGCTGGCCGACACATTCGCTGGCCATCTTCGTCGCCGTCGCGAACATGGGGCTGTCGGCGTAGAAGTCTTCTAGCACCTGCCGCGAGATCGGGCTATGGAAGAGCAGCTGCAGCGAGTCCACCTTCCCGGAGACGCAGTCGGCGAGACACGGGCCGGTGAGCTGCAGCAGCCGATGGTCTGGCCGGTACGCGGGAAATTCGGCTAGCATGGCGCCGTGGAGGTCCGACGACGCCGCCTCCTGCAAGGGCCGGGCGGTCCGAAGGCGAGCGGGCGGCTTCTCGCTGGAAGACGAGACCAAGCCTGCACCTTCCAAAAGCTGGTAATATCGGAGCACTAGCTTGTCGTATTTGGGCATGTACGAGATCAGCGGCAGTCGTTCACCCGCTCGCAGTGTTCCCAGGTCACAGCCGAGCTTGCTGAACGCCTCTACGATGTAGGCCAGCACCAAAGACATTTGCCGTGGATATACACGCGCGTAGAAGCCAGCGAGTCCGTTCTGGCGCGCAAACTCGCCGTACCTCTGCTTGGTGCGGTCGAATTCCAGCTTGGCGACAGCTTGGTCTCGGAAGAAGGATGCTCTGCTCGTTTCAGGAATCATGGAGGCAGCATGGCCATTTTCACCTAGCTTGTCCTCGCTCATCTGCCCGCACCCCGGCGAATCTCCGCCCACAAGGCCGCGGCATAGGTCCGAGAAAGTCGTGTTTTCGTCCATGTTCATCGGACCCGATTGCTTTCCGAATCTGCTCTCCATGTCCGATCGGAGCTGAATGGCGAGCAACGAGTCTAGCCCCATGAGTGCCAGAGGCGTTTCCGGAGCCATGTCTGGAGAGCAATTCAAATGCTCTGCGAGCAGCTTGGAGAGCTCGGCAATCATGTGCTCTTGCTCTTGAGTGCTTGCATTTGGTGTTGGCGGAGATTGTCCGGCGGAAAGATTGGAGGAGACGTCGGTGCCGTTCGGGCTCAGTTGCGGCACGCCGCTGAGGCTGGAATGTATCTCTCGATACAGCTTGCCAACCGTTATGCCCTGTTCGCAAAGCGTCCCAATGGTGAGTTCAATGTGAAGCACATCACTGATTTTCACTTGAAGCTCTGTTGCCATCAGCGAATCCACGCCCAAGTCGCCGAGCAGAGTGCCGTCACTGATACGTTCATGTGGAACTCCTGTTGTCTCACTGATGGCTCTCTCGGTTGCCGCTCTGACTTCATTGAGTGCGATGGTACTCGTCGCATCCGAAGATGCTGCGCGCGGGCGGATTGGTGGTGACGCCAACGCGGGATTCCGGCCTTGTGCAGTGAGTGCCGAGTGGTCCACTGCCGCCTCCGTGCGGACATTCACGGAGCCGTTCGCTGCCGCCAGGGCCTTTTTCAGAGAATTATAGGGAACCTTCGAGAACCTCGCACCAAGGATGGCCATGGAAAGTGTCTTTTGGCCGTCAGCGAACACGAACACGTCTCCAACAAGCACCCTGTCGCTCTCTCTTTCCAACTTCGAGTAAACCGTGAAAGGACCTCGCAGGCTCCCCTCATCGGTGTGAGGAACTAGAGCATCAAGGCCGTTACAGACATAGACGTGGTCGCTTCCGCAACCGTCCAAGTTGCCAGCATGCATCTCTGCTACCAGCAGAAAATTGTCCAAGACGGGTAGGTTGAGCCGCGTTCCTGCGCAGCGTTGGCGCGCAATTGCAGGCACATGGACAGTTCCGACGGCCTCAAGACCCTTGGACGTAATGGAGCGGATCCCAAAGTAGCTGTCATCGTAGTGCGCCACCCGGCTCAGTACGTTCTTCACGAACGCACCCTGCACGACCGAAGCGCCAGGATCTTCACGCAACATCCGGTACCGCTCCTGATCCATCAGGCGGCAAAGCAGAGGCCAACATGGCCCAGTCGTTGGACGGTCCTGTTCCCGGGACTTGATGATTCCGGACGCCTGAACCTGGAAAGCCCGGTATTCATCCAGGCCGCCCGCCTGACTATCGACGATGAATTCCCAGACCGACGCAGTGTGTTTCCGCAACCTCAGGCGAATCCGCCGGTTGGGGTCCATGCCCAAGGGAGCGTGAAGCTGGATCTGCTCGAATTGCGGGAGCAGGGCGGATGGACCCGCCGCCGACGCGGAGACAAGCGCCAAAGCGCGAGTGGCTGATTCCAGATACACCGAAGGCGGGCCCAGGACGTACCCCAGAACGGTTCTGCCTCCGACGAAGCTAGCATACTCTTCGCTGTGCTGGTTGATGGTGAACTCTGCGGCCTCCGGTTCGGTACCGCCCGAAGATCGGACAAACGACACGAGCTGAGGGGCTGCATTGGCCGTATGTTCCGGCTGCTGTGCCGCCACATTGGACGTACTGGTGAAGGGGAACCAGTGGTGGGTTGTCTCGAACTGGTACGGCGGTAGTTCTAGTGGTCGGGAGCAATGGCGCTGCCAGGGGTGGAACGGCCAGAATTGCACTCGCACACCCTCACGCCAGAGGGTGATGGTGGCATCGGCAAGGGATTCCATGGCGTCCGGTCTGTCGAGTCGGGCTGACAAGAAGACATGGGACGAGCTGCTTGCTGCGCGCCGTGCCATAGTGACGCCAGCGAGGCCGGCTCCAGCCTCGAGCCAGACGCATGATCCCAGCTCTTGCTCAACTCTGGACACGGCGGCACCAAAGTATACAGGTGCACGCGACTGCCGCGCGACCAGCTCTGGGGTGATAATTTGCCAGTTGCCGCCGGATTGCTCGCAGGGTTCGATGGCGACAGCAGGACGATGGAACTCCAGCTTCCGCAGCAGTTTCTCATAGTCTTCCATAATGTTATCCACCATTTGAGAATGGAAGCCATGCGTGACAGTCATTCGTTTCGTGTGAACGCCAAGGGAGAGCGCGGCGTTCTCAAATGCAACGATGGCTTTCATCTTGCCCACGACTACATGGGTTGAGGCGTCATTGTAGCATGCAATCTCGACTTTCCCGTCCCTAGCCGTCGACTCGACCAGAATTTTGACGGTCGATACGTCTGAATCAACGCTCAGCATGCAGCCAGGCTCCGGACCCCATTTGCTCTGGATCAGTGATGCCCTGCCGGAGATCATCTGCAGCGCATCATGCAGGCTGAGTACACGAGCTAGACAGAGAGCAGTCAGCTGGCCGAGGCTGTGTCCAACCAATTTTCGGACCTCCAGTCCGGCGTCGATCCACGCTGCCGCCGTGGCATACTGTATTGAGAAGAGCCAGCAGTGCAGATCGACCAGGTCTTCTATAGGTTGCGTGCCGAAGATCTCTGGAAGCAGACTACGGAGGCCTAAAGCCTGTAGCGTGCGGTCACATCGATCTAGATGATGCTGCAGCAGGACTGAGCCGCGGTAGGCTTCTTCGCTGAGACGAGGCCGACGCCCCGTCTGCCCGGCGAAGACGAGCACCACGGGCTTGGAGCTGCCTCGTGCCTGCGTAGTTTCCTCACTGAGCTTGGCCTTCAAATCGTCGATTGAACTGGCTGAGAATGTCTTTCGGTGGCCGAGCTGGTGGTTTTGTCGTTGAGCCGAGTTGAATGCGACGCTCGCGAGCAGTTCATCGCCGGGCATGGCATGTTGGGCGTCGACGAACTGTAGCAGGACATGACAGCACTGGCGAAGACTTGCTTCGGTGTGAGCAGTAACCAAGAAGGGATAACTGCGATGTTTCCGTACAGAGGATAGCGGAGATGAAGACTGGGCCACGGGAGGCTGGCAAACTATCATCGCCGCATTATTACCCGCCGCGCCGTAGTTGTTGACGCAAGCCGCACGGAAAGCAGCATTCCAAGGCTGGAGATGTAGAGGAATTTCCATGTTAGCTTCTTCCAGATTGGGAGCGGCTGGGTTTGGCACAGAGAAGTTCGCCTGTGGGGCAATCTGGCCATGTTGCAGCATGAGCAGCACCTTGACCAGCGAAGCCACCCCGGACGCCCCCTCGCTGTGTCCAATATTTCCCTTGACCGAGCCAAATCGGAGAGGCGAGCTGCTTTTGCTGCTGCGCCCGAAGACGTGTCGAAGGCTGTGACACTCTACTAGGTCTCCCTTCTGCGTGCCCGTGCCGTGCGCCTCCACGTACGATATTTGGTCGGGCTGCATGCTAGCCTTGCGGAGCACACTTCGATAAAGAGCCGCCTGGGACTCCGGCGACGGTGTTGTGATGGTCAGGCTCCCCTTGCTGTTGTTGATTGCCGAAGCCACCAGAACGCCGAGGATGTGGTCGTTGTCCGCCACGGCAGACGAAAGTCTTTTTAATAGAACAAAACCGCCGCCCTCACCTCGGCAGTAGCCGTCCGCGCTCGCGTCGAACGGTCTGCACGGCCCTGTCCGGCTTATTAGCCCAGCGGCGGCGAGATTCTTGTGCAATCTGGGGCTCGTCATAAGGTTGACACCTCCGGCCAATGCCATAGTACATTCACCCGATAAAATTGCCTTGCACGCTATGTGCATGGCGACGCCGGAAGAAGAACAGCCGGTATCGACTACCAGGGATGGGCCGATCCAGCCGAAGAACTGGCTGATGCGGCCACTGGCAAAGGCGCGTGCGGTACCCGTGAAAGAAAACGCTGTGGGCGGCCGAGCATTGACATTGTCTTCGTAATCAGAAGAATAAACACCGACATAGCAGCCAACGTCTTCCATCTGCGTCCTCGAGGTGGGGTTGAAGTACCCACCGGATTCCAAGGCCTCGTAGGCAAGATGGAGAGCTAGCCGGTGCTGCGGATCCATGTACACCGCTTCTCGAGGCGATTTCCGGAAGAAGGCGTGATCGAAGGCGCCCGGAGCGGTGAGGAAGTTACCCCAGAACGGCGCTTCCTCGCTACCGTACCCCCTCCATCCCGGTGCCTTTCCCACTGTTGATTTCCTCTCTCGGATCGTGTCCCAGAAACCGGAGAATGTCTCTGAACTCGCGAACCGGCAGGATGCCCCCACGATGGCGATGGATTCGTCCGGGTAGACGTACAGACTGTGATTCGCGTCCAAAGGCCGGATGAGCTTTACCGGCAGCGAACATGCAATGCAGTCAACCGGTCCGAGCAGGAGCACTCGAGGCTCACTAGCTTTCTGGTTGATTTCTGCCAGGGACTGGGTCATGATTGCAGGGCAGTCAGGCTTTTCGAGCAGAATACACCGTAACGCCATCTCGTGTAATGACCCGCCGTCGGCCACCGTTTCGGCGTTGCCATTGCATTTCAGTACCACGAGAGGATAGCAATGTTCGGGGAAGTTAAATATAGGCAGGGATGAGCACAGATTGGACAATTTCTGGTACGTAGTGGGACGATCGGGATAATGGGAGCGTCGTTGCGGGCCAACTTGTTTCGCCTCGATCCCCTCTTCTTTGAGCCGACGCGCCAGAGCGGCGGCGCTGCTCTTTGGGATGATGACTGTCGCACTTGATGCATCCCTGCTCACGGGAACATACGCCTGAACTCCAGGGTCAGCAACACTCAGGACATGGCCCTCTCCTCTACCGGGAAGCACCCACCTGGGGATAGCTGTCGAGAACAGCTTCCAATTCCTCTTCTCCTTTTCCTCTTCCTTGCCAGTGTACCTCCAAGCAGACTGTCGGTTCTGCCGCCTGTATCTCATCCATGTCCATCCATGCGCCGGCGCACAGGGCCAACCGCATAGCGATGGCGCCATACTTCGCCAAATCCGTTCGGCTCTGCGAGCACGAGATTGTAATTGCAGAGAGCAGTCCGATGGACAGCCCTTGGACTCCTGCATCGCGGACATCGTTCAAGACGGAGCGCTCAGGCTGGGCCTGATCGTGATGATGGCGGTGATTTAAGTATGTTGCGTACTCGAGCAGGTGTGCCAAAACCGTCAAAAGTGCCAGTTGGGTGTTTCTCAAGGTGCATCCGGCCAGACGCAAGACACACGAGTCATCATTCTTGACCCATTCTTCCAGGCTGTTCAATAGCGGTGCTGCATCGAAAAGCTTGAGAGAGGGTTCCGTGGCAACGAGTAGCGGCCATATCTGATGGAGTTCCGAAAGCTCCTGCTTCAAAATTCGCAGATATGGGTCGTGAACAAGGGCGGAGCGCAGGCGGGAGAGATATGCGGCACTAGGGATCTCTTCTAACTGTGGACCGCAAACGATCAAGGACGGCACCTCAGCGGACATATTTTCGATCCAAATATGTGGTATGTTCGGAAACAAATATGAGGACTTTCTGTCTGAAAACTGCTTCAAGTCCAATCTCAAGGAATAGTGAAGGTTCGCCGAATCGCCCCGGCCGGTATGTTTGGACACTCGTCTTCGGGCGAGTCCGGCCGCCTAAGCGTCTGTGCGTACTTGCGTTGGGGCCGGACTGTATCTTTCTTTTTTCTTTAGTATGATCTCGTATCGTGGATCCTGGTCGCTGTGCCGTCGGAGCGATACCGGGAGCCGTAGCGTCAAGGCTCTAGAGGATGGCCTTAGAGTTCTACATTCGGCGAGCGGAATAACGCTCGCACCCCGGAATTTCCCGCTCTCCCGTACCGCCTGTCGTATAAACGCTTAGCGGGAAAGCCTCCGACTGATTAGGACCGACTTCACTGCGGATTGGCAGTTTCGCTTGTACTTGTACCGCATAATCTCTTGCAAGACAACTATGCTAGGCTTTAATAGGTAGGTTAGTCCTCTAATAAGGATAGGCGGAGCTTTATTAAGGTAAAACTAAAAAATTAGGTAGTAATAACTTAGTATTAAAAATACTTAAAGCCCTATAATAGGGCTAATAAGTTAGTATTTTTCTTTTTAGTATACTTTATAGACGCTTTAAATTAAATATTATAATATAGTAAGATAGTATAGTAAAAATAACTAGTCCTATATTTTTAGTTTTAGTTATTTTAGCTTAAACTCCTATATTTTTAGTTTTAGTTACTTAAGCTTAAGCTTTTATATTTTTAGCTTTAGTTACCTAAGTTTAAGTTTTTATATTTTTAGCCCTAGCTATAGTACTTTAGCCTATTTTACCTAATAAATAAAAATTTAATATTTTTAAAAACGCTACTATTATAGCTATAAAATTATCTATAAAATAAATACGCCCTCGTTCTTATTTTAGTATAAATTTTAGTAATAATTATATAATATTTTCTATTAAATCTTATTAGACGCGCTGCCGTTCTTACCTTTAAAAAAAAAACTAAAAGTAATTAACTATATTATAAACTATTTAAATTAAATACTAGATTTTTAGCCCTATATTTATATTTAAGAAAGCTTATAAGTAGAAAATAACTATTACTTATTAATAAATACTAAAATAGCTAGAGTCTTTTATCTCTTTAAAATAGTAGTCTATAAATAGTAAATTTTTTAAATAGAAATTTTTTAGTTAAAGATAAATAGTAAACGTATAATTACTAATAGTTAAAGGCTTTATTTTAGAAAGTATATAAAACTAATTTAAAATTTATTTTTTTATATAGTTAGTTTTTAGCGTTTTAAAAAAAATAGAATATATTTTATTATTATCTAATAAAATAAGCTTAAAAGCTACCGGTTAACTACCTTAATATAATTAATTTTTTTTTATATTTTATAAGAAAGAATTTTTATAACGTTACGGGCTCTTACTATAGACTTTTTAGTATTTTTAATTTTAATAAAACGCCTATTTTATTTAAATACTTAAATAGGTATATTTATAATTTTAAAAATAGCTATACTATTACTAGAAAATCCCTTTATAGTAAATAGAGTAAATAATAAATTATTTTTATTTTATATATTTTTACTAATAGTATTAAACGTTTATAATTAAAGCTTATATTTTATAGTATAGATAGTAATAAGGTAATAATTAAAAATAAAAAAAATATCTCTATTACCCTAATATAATTATAGAGTTTAACTAAAAGGCGTATAATAATAAGAAGCTATTTATTAAGTGGTTAAATAAAGAGTATTCTCCTATTTATATAATTAGGGCTAGAAACTACCTTATAGTTCTTAACTAAGTAATTTTTTATTATATTCTAAAAGTACTAAAGGTGCTAAAAGCTAATTTTATAATACTAGTAATAATTTTATTTAAGTATATATTTTTTTTTAGCTATTTAATATTACTATTAATAAAGTCTTTAAGACGCTACAAAAAAAAAAAAACTAAGTAAATAATTTAGAGTTCAGAGAACTATAGGCTTACTTAAAAATTAAATAAGAAATAAATACTATTATAGAAACGAGTATTAATAATAAATACTATAGTAGTAGTATAATAGAAGCTTAATAAATAATTTATTTTTAAAAGCTTTTAAAAGTACAGGATTTTACTAAATATTAATAGTTTAAATAATTATTTATTTAAAATTAAAGACCCCCTGTAAGCCTCGTTTAATAAATAAAAGAAATATAACTTTTACCTATTAAAGTAAAAATATAAAGAAAAAAAAAGCTAAAATACCTATTAGTAGTATATAAAAAGAAAAATAGGTAAAATATATCTTTATTAACAAGGCAACTTAATAAAATAGTATTTTTAGTTTTAGTTACCTAAGTTTAAGCTTTTATATTTCTAGCCCTAGCTATTTTAGCTTAATATACTGTTTTAGGCCTTTTTAGTCTTTTTAGGGCTGGAAATATAAAAGCTTAAACTTAAGTAGCCAGAACTAGAAATATAAAAGCTTAAGCTTAAATAGCTAAAAATATTTAGTATATTACTACTACTACTATTACTAGGGCTAGTAATTTAAACTATAAAAAGAGTCTAGGGCCGTATATTTTAAAGTAGTAAATACTTTTTTCTATTTTATAGTTACTATAATAATACTAGTTATTAATCTTATAACGGTATTTTTATATATAAATTTTATAATTAAATTTATAGACTTTCTCTCTTTAGTACCGCTAAAATATTTAAAAAAATTTAGTACGACCCTACGTAAAATAATTATATATTTACTTATTATATAGTATTTTTAAAATAGTTTTTAATACTTTTAGTTTTTACCGCGACGCTACTACCTAAAAAAAAAAATAGTATTTTTTTTTTACTAATTTTACTACTACCTATAGTAGTAGTAGTAGTAATTATAATAGTAGTAGTAATTATAATAGTAGTAGTAATTATAATAGTAGTAGTAATTATAATAGTAGTAGTAATTATAATAGTAGTAGTAATTATAATAGTAGTAGTAATTATAATAGTAGTAGTAATTATAATAGTAGTAGTAGTAATTATAATAGTAGTAGTAATTATAATAGTAGTAGTAATAATAATAGTAATAATAATAGTAGTAGTAGAAGTAGTAGTAAAAATAATAGTAGTAATTACTACTAACGCTTTTAGGACTAAAATTTCTAGTTTTAAAAAAATAAGGCTTACTATAAATTATATATATATATACTAGAGTATTTATAGTAATAATTTTAAATAAATAACTACTACTACTACTATTACTAGATTTTTTAGTTTTAGTAGTCTTTTTATTTACTTTTTTACTCCCCCTTTTATAAAATTATCTCTTTAGTATATAGGTATACAGAGTTAAATAGAAGTAGTTTTAAATTTTTTAGATTCTAATTAGCGCTTTTTTTACCTTTACTACTACTAAAAAGTCTTTTTAGCTAGGGGCATATAGAGACTAAAATATTAATTTTTATAATAATACTATTAAAAAAAATATTTTACTTTTAACGCTACTAGTCTTACGGCTAAAAAGGCCTACTATATAGTAAATAAAAAAAGGAGGCGTATAAAAGCGTAAACTACTAGGCGTAAGCCTAAATAGAATAACTAGTTTATAATATAGTATATTTTTACTATTTATTATATAAAGAGAGGTAATGTGTAGCGTCGAGACACTAGTCTAAAAAAGGTATAGGCTAAAAAAAGTTATTCCCCCGGATACAGTCAAAAATGACTATTTATAAAAATATAATATTTTTAAAACTAGAAATTACTTACTATATAATTTTTATAGTATCTATAAATATTTTACTATCTATAGACACTCTACCGTTAAGTACTTAGTTATTAATATTAATATTAGTTTTAGTATATAATTATTAATTTTTTAGTTTTATTTTAATAAAGCTCTGCCTATCCTTATTAGAGGACTAACCTGCCTATTAGAGCCTAGTATAGTTGTTTTATAAGAGATTATGCGGTACTATGGTCGCTAGAGTAAAGATTACACATGTGAGGCACATTTCGATAAGGTTCTACACACCTAATAGCCCAAACTTTGTTCTTTATACTATGATTGGCCTATAAAAGATTCTACGCAATAGCCCTCGCGCCCCACATGTACAATCTTTACCCTGGCGACCATAGTAGCGAAAGGGCGTTATGCACGTGCGGACGGGAGAATATCAGGTGGCCCGATGCCCTTGCAAAAACTCTTCCGCTTTAGGTTTACAGCCCAAGCACGGATTCAAGCTTCGGAAGGATGCTCCAATATCGGTAGTGCGGTCCTGAGCCGCAATATACGGAAACGTGTAGTTCCCAGTTTGTCTATGTCCGACCTCACACGCTAGCGCCTTTCAATGAGGACAAGCAAAATAATCTCTTTACTATCACGCAGAAAGGTCCACTGAGTTAAGCTCAGTCCGTTATTGCTAGCATACCCAGAATCCGTTCGATTCCTTGGACGTGATTTTGTGATCCCTCCATGTCTTTGGCAAGCTCCCGCGCCTCTGTTGTCAACTGAGCCAGCCTTTGACGGCAGTACTCAAATGAACCTGTCGACTCGATGTACCTAATGGCCAATTCTTTGACATCGTTATCAGTCGTCCGTTGCTTCAAAATGCTGAATAGCTGGATATTGCTCGGGTCCGAGCGGATGCTGTGGATTATGGGAAAGGAGAATTTTCCCTCCGTCAGATCCTCGCCGAATCCTTTGTTCTTGGAGTATGCGTCGCTTCGAAGATTGAGATAGTCGTCTCGAATCTGGAAAATACTCCCCAACGAATTCACAAGGGGGACGTAGTCGCTCTTTGGCGTCAGTTCTCCCTTTGCCCTCCCGTTGCCTCCACTGGCAGACTCACCGATCGGTTTCGCTCGCCATCTGCATCAGCTTGACCGCCAGCCGGAAGAGACCGCCGGTTTTGTTCGATACCATGACCAGGTATTCTTCCTCAGTCGGGCAGATTAGAGAATCGCGCCAGTAGAGATCCATGCCTTGACCTCGGTGCAGATTTAGCAGTTCTTCAGTGAATATCTCAAAAGCACGCCGGTCATCTAGCTTAAGCAGTTCCTGCTGCGCTATGAAATAGGCGTAATTGGCCGAGTTGATTGTTTGAGAAATCCCGAAGATGCTGTGCGCCACGGGCAGACCACGACGCAGTTTGGACGAGTCTTGGATGTCATCGATCCTGGAGGACGTGGTCAGAATGTGGCAGCAAGACATCTACAGGAAACTACGCACAGAAGGGACGCGGTATGCAGCAGCTCCACTGTGCGCGTGATAATTTCCAACTTTTGCTGCGGGAGCTGGAGCCACTCGTTGAAGGCGGTGATCATCTTTCCCCTGACGTTCTTGCCCGGCAGGTGGAGAAGATAATTAAACGGAGCGCGGAGTATCTACACCACCCAGTCATGTTGAATTCACTGCAATGGACACTCTTGTACGGGGCCCAGGCTCACTCGGAGACGGATTAGCATACCTCTTCTTCTTCTGGTCCAGGCACCGGGCCCAATCTTGCGGATGCCGCAATCACACCTTCGTTCGTCATAATGTTCGGCGCACAGGTAAGTGTCACGAAATGGAACGAAACAATAGCCAGCCCTCTGATTGTAATATCCAGTGCGAAATGCAGCGTGAGTAGTTTAACAATTGAGGTGAGGTGTTGGCACCTCGGACCGCGCGAATCGGCTGCGCACGGCATTGCCATCGGCAGGTAGCGAACATCGAATTCCCAGTTTTCATCTCTGAATCGTATCGTATGCAAATGGAATCCTGGAACGTGAATTAATTCGCGGGAACAGAACCCGCACTGCGGGCCGCGTACTGATAGTACGCGGTCTACTAGTTTAGACTTCCCGCTAAGTTTAGACTTTCGGTTAAGTTTACTGTAGACTTCCTGCTAAGTTTATTCCCGTTAAGTTTAGACTTCCCGCTAAGTTTAGACTTCCAGTTAAGTTTACTGTAGACTTCTCGCTAAGTTTATTCCCGTTAAGTTTAGACTTCCCCCTAAGTCGCCCTCGGCTCGGGCCTCAACACACTAACATATAGTTACCTATACCTCAACACTATTAGTCAGCACAAGTATCCTATTTCAGAGTAGATACGTCCAGTGCCTTACCAGCGGCCTAAGGTAGGGCTTTTATTATTAAGCGTACGATCGCCTATAGTTCGTATATTTATTATTATTATTAAAGTTCGGTACTAAGTCGAACACTAGCTGCCTATATAGTAAAATAAACTTTATAATTTTTTCTTTTTTATTAAACTATCGGCGGCCTAAAATAGGGCTTTTATTATTAAGCGTATAACTGCCTATAGTTTATATATTTATTATTATTATTATTAAAATTTAGTACTAAGTCGTATACCAGCCGCCTATATAGTAAAATAAATTTTATAACTTTTTTTTTTTATTAAACTGTCTACTATAAGTATAAATTTTTTTACTAATAACGCTACATACTACGCACTATAAAAAAAAATATATATAAAGAATATAATATAATATAGAATTTAAAATAAATAGTAAAATAGTAGCTGTAGCTAGTACTAATATATTATAATTTAAAAGTCTTATACTATAACTTAAAAAAATAGTATTTAAAAAATTAATTATTTTTAAGTATACTATATACGTAACTACAGCGATATTAATTATAAAATTAATATATATAGTAAGATTAAAAAGTTTAAAAATAATTTTAATAAATATACTTATAACTTAGTTTAGGCGCGTAGAAAAAAGTATAAAAAGTATAAATTAATATAGTATTAAGTTTAATTTTTTAATATAATTATTTACTATATTATTATCTACGCTAAAAAAGATACGCCTTCTAATACTATATATATAAATAGCGCTAATTTTAGTAAAATATTCTTTATAGGGCTACTAAAAATAAGAGATAAACGCTATAAAAGTATTTTAGAGAAAAATTAAAAATAGTAAAATATTTAATTATAAGAAGTTATTATATATAAACTATATAGATAAAATATTTAGTAATAATACGCTATTTTATATACTAAGTTTTTAAACGCGACTATATAAAAGGCTAGTATTAATTTTATCCGAACTCTAGCTCGCCAAGCTACACGCCGCAGCTACAAGTTCGAATCTAACTAAACTAAACTAAAAATATTTTTTATAGTCCTTATACACGCTTATTTTTTTTTAACTGTATCTAGGGGAACAACTTTTTTTAGCCTATACCTTTTTTAGACTAGTGTCTTAACGCTACACTTTACCTCTCTTTATATAATTAATTTTATTAATTTCCGTATTATATAACTAGATTAGTATTAAAATCTACTAGCTGCAATATATATTACGTCGCAAATATATAGAGTCACACATTGCCAGGTGCCGAAACACAAGACATTTTAGAGTAGATTTATTAACCTGGCATAGAGCCTACTGTGTACAGTCACTAGCGATTACGGCTTCACCCTTACAGGCAGCAATACTAACTTAAGCCGATGTGCCAGCAAGAGTCCAGTCTGCTTTTTGTTAATAGCTGACTAGTCAAACTATTTGTTTAGCGTTCTATAATTAGCGCTAACCCATTTACGGAAGGTGAGGCTAAGCAGCACATATTACGGCCGGTGTAATGGGGTAAAGCCGCAATCGCTAGCGACTGTATGTCTACCTCCCTGCACAAGATTAATATCAACCTGCGTACTAACCTCGGTATGGGAAGCAACTAGTCGGACTCGAAACAGGGTAAGTTACTATAGGCGCAACCTAGCCCTGCGCTGGCTGCCGCGCCTGGCTTGACACCTGGCAGGGCTACAACTATTAAACAGGTGAACAAGTACCTGTCTGCACCCGTTTAAGGGACTATGGTCCCTACCAGTCCCATATCTGCCCGCCTTTAGCAGGACCCTTGACTCGATTTATACTAGTAGGATTTTTATACTATCTTCTATAGTAAGTTTTGTAAATAGTGGGACGCATTTCGATAACCTTCTACTACCTCTTCTTAGCCTAAATTTTGTTCTTCTATATATGATTCGCCCACACAACGATTCTACGTATAGACCTCTAGCGCCCCGCATTTACAAAACTTACTGTGGAAGATGGTAACAAACGATGGTCTAACTACCCGTGCCGCACTACGCTGCCGAACTTGCTAGGAGGGCGTACAAGAGTCTGGAGCTCATTTTGCGCTCGCTAACCCCCTCACCTTGCATACTAGTGATGACAATGGTGCCCTATGCAACTGCAACAGCGGCGTATCCTTTTCATAGGGAGGTTCAGTGAGCCAAACCCTCTGAAGAAGGCACGGCGAGTCCCGGCTCCTGTGGGAGGAGCTTTCTAGCGCCGGTCGCGTCAGTCTTGCCAGCATCACCACAGCGGCCGATCTGACCCTCCATTCTCGCTGGGAGATACTATGGCATTCTCAAATCACGCCACCAGTCGACTGCGAGGTATCCTAACACCATGCCACCGACAATGAGTCAGACCTGTTACTTTTGACCTGTGCGCCAATACTGGAGGGTCTGATTTAGCTACGCAAGGGAAAGAGGGAGAGGAGAGGATCGAAGGATTGCCCTTGTGACTTGAGCAAACTGAGTTCCGCTTCCCCGATGAGCGTGAGCCAGAGTTCCTTCTCCTGTCGACCACAGTTCCCACCCAGGCTACAACCTCAGCACCATCTCGCTCGTCAAATCCATTATCTTCCACTAGCAGTTGCCTCGCGCACGTATTATCACCACCTAGAGAAGGTGAGCCAGCGTGCGAGCTAGAAGCAAAGGGAGCCAAGTCTATCTGGTAGCGCGACCACATAGCAACGCAGCCAGTGCGATCAAGCGGCGACACGACGAGAACCCACACATACCGCTTAAATGCCCGATGCGGTTGCTTCTAGACCTCTCGGTCCACGTGCAGGTAGCTGAAGCCGCCGCCGAGCTGTGATCATGCCTCACCTCCGTTTTATAGTCAAGTATTACATATACAGTATGCAGATGAAGTACGCCGGGCAGACTCAATAACTCTACTGTCGTAAATACAGTATATCTGTAATAAGTCACATGTTACATGACATCATCTACAATGCAGCAATCCTCGGATTCCAATTAGACCTTGTTGGCCGAGCGGAGAAGTTCGCCAGCGCACGCGAACATCGTCCAGATTCCCAGCATAAAATTACTCTTGTGCAGCGTTCCTCCGCTCGCCGGCTCTTTTGGATTGAACCTAATGAGTTGCTCGGCCAAAGACGCCATCCAGCCCCCAAACCACGTCACCCACAACCAGGAGGAATCAAACCTTCTAAGAAACAGCAACATGCACACCGGAACCGGACTTGCAAGTGCCACGAGCAAGAGGTGGAGATGCTGCCCGCCGAGATTATAGAACGAGTTCACGTTTATCTTCCGATCATCCACCACATCCTGAAAGCTGTATGCTGTGTTCAAATAAATGATCCAGAAGTATACCGTGGAGAAGAGAGGAAGGCATTGGCGGACTGTTTCAGTAAAGGATTGGTGTTGACCGTGGATGGCGGCCCAACCTATGACGGCAGGCCAGGCGACTGTGAACCCCAGGATGTACTGTGGGTACACGTAGAGCTTTCGAGCTGCCGGTCGTTTTCCAAATGGGTAGAGGAATGAAGCCACCACGACCGGCAAGAAATGCTTCCCTCTATATGTGCAACCGTCAGTATCTGTAATTGGTCTCGGCATAGCGAATTGCGTTCGGAGAAGAAGGAAATGCAGCACTTACACATCCTTGCCATCGAGCATGACGTGTAGCAAGTACCAAGTTACCAGAGTTTGCAATATCATCCAAACCATAGCCTGCCACGTCTTGACCTTCCCCGAGGCCAGTGGCCGGTCCTTCGTCCGGGCTACGTTGGCATCAACGTCCCGATCAACCCAGTCATTCCACACCGTACCCGCGCCATAAAAGATGTAAGCGGCGAGAAAGCACAGTCCCGTCTGTCGGAGAACGAACGCAGGGGATATGGTCGAGGGTTGCTCTGCGAGTCTGGTCGCACCACCGAGCAACGTTGACCAGACTACATGCCGGACGTATTAGCCTCAGCTTTCAACTACACTAGAAGACGTACCTGCAGCAAAGCTCGCGAAAACAGGAGTGTATTTGTGGAATCGGGAAAGGGCGAGGAGGTTTTTGAACAAATGCTTTTCGTTTGAGGCTGCCATTGTGTCTGCAGCAGAGCGGTATACTGATTGAATAATTGCACATCAAGCAGTTATGATGAAGGGCCAACGCAATAAAAAGGATATTCGTATCGGAAGAGAGACCTCTGCCCCACCACCTTACGATATTTGCGTCCTGCTCTGGATTACAAAGTCTGAGAGCCAGCGTGACGACCTCCGTACCTCTGATGCGTCCTCTACGTTAGTATAACAAGGTTCTCCATGGCTTATACCGATTAATCAGCTGAAGCTGATAAAAGTTTATTATCAGATAGCTGACAGTTGCGCCGGTGCTAATTTTTTTTTTATTTGCTGAACTGGAACAGGATTCAGCTTAAGCCAAAGTTCTAAGCGTCGGGCAACACCCGGCACTTCTGACTGGGCCAGCTTTCCTTGAACAATGACTTTGGGTATGAAACCTTGGAAATAAAGTTCGACTCGGCATGAATAACCTGGAAATTCGCACATTCCAGGATCACACGGCATTAGCGGGGAACTTACCGGCTTAATAGTATAAACCAGAAGTGGAGATTACCCGATGTGAAGGGTGGGGAACCCCTAGTTGTCCACATGTAGAGTACGTAACCGAAAATTTGGGCTCCCATACTGTGTATGCACTGTAGATTTGCACCATTTAGTACGGTACACATTGGATCTATTCCAGACGGTTCAGGAAGCCGGCCAATGAATTTCTCGCTTAGTTCACAGGAGCACCGGGGACGGGTGGAAGGATATATTTTCAAATAACCTGATTAATCAGCTTCAGCTGATTGATCATTGTATTTCGTTAAGATTCAATAAAACTTCATTGTCTAGTATTGTTATTGATATCTCGGTGGGACCAGTCAGATTGTTGTTGAAGTGACGGCGAACCATGTATATTTTCAAGAGCTAGGCATTGTTCCCACCAGTCTAGTCTCAACCTACCACACACCCAACCGTGGTCTACCTCAACGTTAATTACTGTGGTTGCAGGGCTAAATCTTGTCATTTCGCCACGCTGACAGTCAATGCGAAGAATCTTTTTGTAGCCAATCTTATGTACCAGTAGGATAACAAACTTTAGACTATTCTTATTGGCTACAGAGGTGGGTGGAAGGTCGTCAAAAATGCGGCCCGCATTGACAAGATTTACCCCTTCAACCACAGTAATCCGAAGCAGGGCTCGGCTGCAACCTTATCACCTCCCCGACGTCACGCAGCCGTGGCCTGACATTAGATAGTATCTCCATGACGTCTTGACTTCCTATCTGATGTGCGCCGCACTAGGTAAACTCTGTCTGCATCGGTCCAATGGGACGATGGGGTGCTCTTTGTGAATCTAAACTAGTCGTGCTTTGCTTGTCGTCTACTGTGGTTGCAAGGGTAAGTATGGTCACTTTGCCACTGTGGACCTCGTGAACCGGTTTGCGTACTAAAATATTACTAAGCCTAATATAGACTAGTATATGATTTAACTAACTTTTTTAAGTATAAACTTTTTATACTAATATACTTTTAGTTTAAAGTAGGTACGCTAGTATATATTAGGCTTAGTATATATTTTAGTAAGTAAACAGGTTTACGAGGTCCACAGTGGCAAAGTGACCATACTTACCCTTGCAACCACAGTACGCTGCACCCATAGACAAGTAAATCCGAGGTCGCGCCTATCCACAAACTAACCGGCTTTGGTTGCTGCAACATGACGCGCAATGTCAACTTGCTGAATAGGAAGGGATCTGCCAGGTTCCCCGAAATAACCCTGCCTCAGAGTTGATAGGCTAGATCGTTCTCTTCTCACGGAGGTCTTAATAGTTACTCATGGGGAAATATCAAAGCGAACGCTCGTACCCGAACCAGCCGAGGTATCAGCGCTGGATTGGGATCGTGCGCTGACCGTTCATGGGCCATCGACCGAGCTCATGCAAGGGTGATGTTCTCATCGCGACTTCGTCCTCTACAATAATCTACGCTTGTTACTCATCCCACATCACTCTTACGAAATTGTACCTACTCTTAAAGAAAACGTTATGCTCTCAAGGCCCCCAGAAGACAGACTGAAAGTCCTTATCGTAGGAGGTTCGGTCAGTGGCCTCACTATGGCCCACAGCCTTGACAAGATGGGAGTTGATTACCAAATTCTAGAAAAGCGAAAGGAAATTGCACCCCAAGAAGGAGCATCCATAGGAATCCTACCAAATGGGGCCCGGATCCTAGATCAACTTGGGCTTTACAACGCCATCGAGCAGAGTACAACGGCCCTTGGCGTCTCAGAGGTCCACTTTCCCGATGGCTTCCACTTTACCAGCTCCTATCCCAAGAGCATGCATGACCGGTGTGTGACGCTTCTACCGTAAAAGCACCGACCAGACCTTACTAAATTTCCAGCTGAAGCTTCGCTTACCCAATTGCCTTCATGGAACGGCGGAAGCTGCTAGAGATCCTTTACGATTCCCTGCCAGATAAGAGCAAAGTTGCGCTCAACAAAACCGTTTCAAAGATCGAAAAGCACCCAAAAGATCATACCGTCCTGCGGGTTGTCACGCAGGGCGGCGATCTATATGAGGGGAATCTTGTGGTCGGTGCCGACGGAGTGCATAGTCAGGCGCGAGCCGAAATGTGGCGGATGGCCAGCTCTTCGCAGGGAAACCAAATCATGGAGGAGGAGAAAACCAGTGCGTTCCGTCTACACTGTAGATCACCAGAGCTGACGGTTGACCTAGACATGACTGTGGAATACGCCTGTATATTCGGTATCTCCGACGGCAGTCCTGGATTAACACCCGGGCAGCAGGTCATGCGTGTCGGTGACGGTTGGACTCTAGTAGTGATACCGTCAAAGCAGGGCGAAGCTTTCTGGTTCATTGTTCTGAAGCTTGACCGCAAATATCAGTATGGTTCAGCCCCTCGCTTCACATTGGAACACGCTACAGAACAATGCTCGAAATTCGCACAAATTCCAATACTCGGAGACGTTCGATTCCAGCACTTGTGGCAGAGGCGGAAAGCTGTCACCATGGCGGCTCTAGAGGAGAACGTGTTCCAGACTTGGTCGTGCGGCCGCTTAGTCTGCATTGGCGACAGCATTCACAAGGTAAGATAATTGCATTTGGCTGGATCTATGTCTACAACTTAATCTCTTTTCTGACCTAACTCTCCCCGCAGATGACTGTCAACCTTGGACAAGGAGCTAACTGTGCCATTGAGGGTGTAGCTATCCTGTCCAATGCATTATACGAGGCTTTGAAAGGAAAAGAAAACGCAAAGCTCGCAGACCAAGATGTCGATTCCGTCCTACGCCGCTTCCATAACGAACATCTCCCGAGAGCGTCGCGAGTATACGACATGTCATGGTTCATAACGCGAGTCCATGCTCAGGATGGATGCTTCTGCAAGTTTGTGGGACGGTATGTGGCGCCGTACTTCGGGGAGCGCCTTCACAGTCGGCTTTTCAACATGATAGCGGACGCTCCGAAAATCGATTTTTTGCCGCTGCCTCGAGCTTCGGGTCCTGCCTGGGAACGCTACCAAGGCAGAGAGATAAAAGCTTCGCTATGGGCGTTCAGTTCATTTTTTTGCATGTTGCTAGTTGCGTTTATAATTGGGCGTAGCTATGCGCATTAAAGGCATATCCTCGATGAAATATACAATGTACATGTTCGAATGTTTTTCCGCACTGCGCTGATAAGGGTGCTCGTGATGCGATCCATTACCAAGCCCAGGTTTTCTCGCTGATACCGCAGACGTGTGGCTACAGTGTGTGATGAATAGTACGTCTACACAGCCCCGTCGAATTGCCCTTCGCTATCTCTAAATTCTCAAATGATTGATTTTGCACGAGTAAATCTTCCTTCACCGGTGATCATACGCCCCCTTTAATTACATCTTCTTCGGTTTTTCGGCCTCGGCTGTCTCCCGTTCGAAACGGCGAACATACCACAACAGAATGCCGTAAGAGCCGTCCAATACGAGAAACATAGAGACGAACCAAAGATATAGCGGGGACTTCATCCACTCGTGGTCGCGGCGCCAATATCTGTATCGCAGAAAGTCTTGCCCAATGAGGACGAAGGATCCAAAAAACCGGGAGAACCTAACAGTTATGGTCAGTCGTTGAATCATATCATCGCAGCGGAGGCCGGGTGCCGTAGACTAACCATAGTAAATATGACGCCCCACGGGAATGTCCGCGACTGATCAGCTGACAAAGGCCTCCAACGCTCAAGAGAAGCTGACAACCATAGGCGCTCCAAGCCTGGGCCAGGGAGGGTCCGAGCTGCGCGGCTAATGCAAGATGTGCAGACAACCAGCCAGCGACAGAGACAATAAAGATCCAAGGTAGGTTGCGCTGCACCAGCGGTGCGTGTGTCCATTCGCCTGGTGCAAACTTAATCGCGGTGTACATGACGCCGCAATTAAAGGCCAGCCCCGTCACATGGACCCACTTCTCTAGGCCGCTGTCAAAGGGAAGAATGAGCGCATAGACGAATTCCCAGGCAAAGTTGTTGCACAGCGGCATCAATGCCATGCCGTATGTCCGCTCCTTGATAGACTTATAGATCATACCAACGTAATTGGTCGTCCAACCCACTCCCATCAAGAATTTGCAGGTGTCAGCGATCCAGGCGACCTCGAGGAACTCGGGAGGTGCTTGGGACAAGGGGACAGAATTCATTTTTGCGGAGAATCTGGTGTACCGTATGCTTAAGGAAAGCGGGCGAAGAGTAGATTTGATAGCAGAGGAAATGCCTCAAGATGAGCAGCGACAGAATTTGTGAATATATTGCTTAGTAGGGAAGCTGAGGGAAGCTGATTAAACTGTTGACAGCAGACGAACTTTATAATCGCTTGGCCATGTCGTAGAGACCACCGTATTAGACCGCTAAGTGCTTCCCCACTTTATTGTTGTTTAGGTGCGGGGGCGTATAACTACTTTCGGCCTGAACCACATCCCTCCACTCCGCTCCAGAGCGATCGCTCTCATTACCCCGCCTCCACCATTACCGTCGGGGCCCGCGGTTTTCCTGGCAGCTCCACTAAGCCAAATACTATAGTCGGATGGGTAAATCTTGTACTATAGGCCGCCAGAGATCTATACGTAGAATCTTGTCTAGACGAATTATATATAGAAGAACAAAGTTTAGGCCAATAAGAGGTGGTGGAAGCCCGTCAAAATGTGCCCCACAGTATAAGATTTACCTATCCAACCACAGTACTGTAGTTATAATAGTAAATATTCCTAATTTGCTATATTTTCTATCAGTGTCTACTCTACCCTACTAAAATACTTTAGCCTATAAAAATAACGCAAATTTTAATTTCCTACGTATTTTATATAGTAAAAAAAAATCTTTAGTATTTATAAAGGCTATAAAAGTTTTATAAGGATATTAATATTAATACTAGTATTAATAAAATAATATAGGCCTATATAAGTACTTAGATTTAGTATAGTATTTTAACTACTTTTATAATTATATTTAACTAAATTAGGTAACGCTAGCGCGTATATAGGCTATATAGTAGTATTATATTTATTTAAAATTAAGAATACTTTTAATCTAATATCTTAATTATTTTAATTTTTTAATTTTATAATACTTTTCATACACTTTTAATACTCTAAAAACGCTAAAAAAGCTAAAAATATAATATAAAACTAATGCCTTACTATTTAAATACTTTATAATATTAAATTCGGCCTTAGAAATATTTAATAAGCCCTTTTAGGTTTTACCTATAATTAGGTATACTAAACTGCTAACTCTATTTAAGTAATTTTTATAAACCGCTTTAGGTATCCCCGCGAGTATATTAAAAAAGACGTTAATAAAATAGAACTTTTTATTATTAGTAACTAGACTAATAGACTTATAAGCTATCTAAAATTATTACTTACTTTTTAATATTTAAAAATATTAAATTATTAGATTTAGACTACTTTTAAATATTAAAACTATTTACGCTATATCGCCTATAGTAAACTATTAATATTAAAAACTAATTACTTAGTACGCTTACGTTTTATAAAAAATTATATATATTAAATCTCTAAATAATAAAATTATATATTATAGATAGATAAAAGCTAAATTTAGTTAAGTTACTATTATAAGTAATAGGTAACACGTAAAGCCTATAAAGAGTATAATACTATTTATATATTTAAAAAGTACTTATATAAAGAAGACTAACTATTTTAAAATAATTTTTATAATATAAAAAAAAATCCGGCGCTTATATAGAAGTTTTATTAAAATACTATTAATAGGTCTATTTATTATAAGTATATTATATTTATTATATATATATTTGTATATTAATCGAATAAAAAGTGTGGCTGTAGTGGCTCGGGGCGACCTAAAAGGGGGTTCGAAAAAGGAGGAGTATGTGTATGCCTTTATAATATTTATTCTATATTACTATATTTTACTATAAGAGCCGCAGCTCTTTTTTATATAAAATAGTATATCTACTTATAAAAATTAATATATAAAGACTATACTATATAAAAATTTTATTACTATAGTAGAATAGCCTATATATAGCCTAATTTTAAACCCTATTAAAATAGTTTAGTATTAGATAAAAAATTAAATTAAGTATATTATAGATATTAATGCTAAATTAACGTACTAATAATTAAAGTATTTTCTATAATAAGTTTAAAATACTATCCTTAAAAAGCTCCTTAAGGACTTTATTATAAGTATACCTAAATATATATAAGTAGTTATTAAAACTAAAAATTACTATATATAGTATTAATTAAAAATAAAAACTTTTTTTTTATAGTAAGATTTTATACTACGGTATATAATTTACGTATAAATTAAATAAGTTTTAGCTAAGAAAACAATTCTTAGCATTGCCTCTAAAAATAGTAAATTAGGAATATTTACCGTTGTAACTACAGTATAGGCTTTACTATAGTATAGGGGTATAAAGTAAGTTTTGTAAATAGTAGGGCGCATAAAAATAGCCTTAAGTTAGCTCTCCTATTTATAATTGGCCTACGAAAGCTTCTATGTACTAGTATTAACCTCTAGCGCCCCGCATTTACAAAACTTACCCTAGAGGCATGGTACTCATGATATACTACAATGACACAGAACCTTATACAATACGTATCGCTCTTGGTATACTGTTCGGTCGGACCCAAATAGCCTCCGAAGTTTCCGAACGATAAGCCTTGTGTATTCTGCAGACTGGCATCCTGCGTATCGCTCCCGATACGTATACGGTTGTATCGATCTGACGTAGCTTCCGAAGCTTCCGAACAATGACTTTGAGTTTATTTATTGCTGTACGGATAATTGGCGCCTTCAAACTGGGTCAGCTACGGATTGCCCAAGTGGCGCGAATCAAGGGCTCTCTCTCAGATACGCATTGATAAAAGCCCTCACTGCTCCGCTAAAATGGGATATTTGCCAATTAAGCATATTCTTACAATATGACCCAGAAAGATACAATGACGCTGGCCAACGAAATGCTTGCTCAGGTCAAGGCTCTGGGCCCTTCGCTCAATGAAGCAGACCGTGCGACAGTTCAACAGGCACTCCTCGACGCTTTGTCCTATGTCGAAACACCCTACGAACACCTATTCAGATTATCTGGATCAGTCCGTGTCCCTAACCTTCCTTGACTGCATAGAACTTAACGTCTTTCTCAGCATCTGCAACTGGCTTGTGCTCGTATTGGTGCTGATACAGGCCTTTTCCGAGCCTTGGTTGAAAATCACGAGCCACTATCAGTCGATCAACTTAGTGAGGGAATACACGTCGCACCTGATCTTCTTGGTATGGGAGAGTCTTTCCGCTTTCTTTCCCCCTTCTTGAATAATCGCGCGCTGATAGAATTCGCAAGGCCGTATTTTACGGTACCTAGCCTCCGTTGGCATGGTAAAGGAGCCCGGAAAAGGGCTTTACTCGGCGGACAGGATTACCGAAGGGCTATCGAGTCCGTCTCTGGAGTCGGGTGTGCACCTCCTGTTAGTAAATCGCAGTCCCTTGTCTTGCGGTTGAGAGGTCCTGATTGCAGCGTTCCAGGTTTGACATCCACGACCGCATGTTCCAAGCCCTTCCGGATTTCCTCGCGGAGCACCAGTACCAGGAGGTCAATGACATCCACAACGCCGTCTTTCAGAAGGCGTTCAACACGAACTTGTCCATCTACGAATACCTTGTTCACCATCCGAAACTCCAGGGTCAGATGCAGGATGCTATGAAGCTACATGAGCCTGAGCGAGACTGGCTGTCAGTTTTCCCTATAGAAGAACTTGGAAACCGGCAGACAGCTTCAGATCCTGCACGTGTTCTCTTTGTGGATATTGGCGGTGGTATGGGCCAGCAGTGTATCCGCTTCCGAGAGAGGTACCCGGACATGACTGGTCGGGTGATACTGCAGGATATTCCGCAGACGATCAACCGGGTCCCAAAACCAATGCCGCACGGCATCGAAGCCTTGCCGCATAGCTTCGAGGACCCTCAGCCGATCAAACGTAAGTTACCGAGTGTGCATAACTCCGTTTTATGAAAGACTGTATGTTTACTTCAGTTCAGATGCCAAGTTCTACTACTTGCGCAACGTCCTCCACGGCTTGCCTGATGGTCACTGCGTCCGGGTTTTAAAGAACTTGATTCCGGCTATGAACAAAGAATCACGGCTTATTATCGACGACGTGGTCCTTCCGGATCAGGGTGTGAGCAGGCAAGCGGCCCAGCTGGACTTCGTCATGATGGCATCCATTGCAGGAAAGAAAAGAACTCGAGGCCAATGGCTTGCCATTCTTGGAGATGCCGGATACAAGGTCTTGGATATTTACACTTACACGTGGCCACTGCTGGACTCACTGATTCTGGCAGCGCCTGTCTCGCTGTAAACATTAGCCTTCTTCAAGCTTGCCGAGACTCGTGGTCCATAGTAACTTCCATAGAATGAAAGACAATTTCCTTCAAATATCGCATTCACACTCAAAGGCTCTATGGATCGATTCAATGGGCCCTGTGTAAGCTGCCGCAGCCTGTCTAGGCTTCAATTTTACGCGCGCGCAAGGCTGCAGCGAGTAGAGTTAATATAATTTAACTAAGGTAGTATTAAGGCAGTAGCCTAAGAGAGGAGCTATACCCTGCCGAGACAGTTAGTGCGCAGCGACAGGCGATTTACGGTAGTAATACGGTACGTTGGATACGCTGCTGTCAACCTTGGCAACCCTTGTTGAAACGACAGAGTGCTCCAATTCTGGACACTGCGTACATTTTACCACAGAAGCTGCCGGACAAACAATTCCTTCAAGCTGCGACCAAAAACTTGTGCTCTATAGCTTTTCGTTCATCTCAAAGCTGCGTAGTAAAGCATCGTTTGCAATCCTAATGTCAACACCTTTTTTTGTTTCGTAGCAAAGTGCACGACTTACCTTCATCCTGATCGTCGCCAATCGATCCGCATCCCGGGTCCTCAGTTATAGCGAACTAATAATATAACTATGGTAGGCAGGCCCAGCGATTCTCATCGATAGAACAAACTCGGCGATTTCCTGTATAGTCGATCCATCAACTAATAGCCCACGTCAGGTATCAAACGCCCTTCTAGAAGCCCAGGACAGCGCGTGTCAAGTTGCGAGCGTTGATGTAATAATAGCGTCAAAGGGTCACGAAACGTTTTCTGTCGTACCAACAACGCAGGGCGAGGGAAAAAAAATTATAAAACGGTTCATATATGAAAAGAAAAGGCGGCGAGTTCTGTGCGGCTTGGATTAGAGCAACTGATGTCTGTCGAGCAGATTCGAGATAAATATTTTGCTTCCATTGCAATGGCAGCCTATACGCCAAACTCACTCATCGTCGCGTCTGTACTGTTCTTTGTTTGTTAAGAACCGTAAAAGCCGTAGCGAGCTCACAATCGTATAGCATCCCTGTACCGGCTTCTAGACTGCTGTCTGACAATAAAATACATCTCAGGCCCTGAGCCGAAAGCGCACGACACTTCAGAAGGGCATACGAAACCTTTTGACTTTGTACGATGCTGTCGCTGTTTATCAGACTTAAGAATAAATTCATGGATCCCGGATGGCTTACATAGTTATAGAACATAGTCAGAACCCCACGTAGTATTCTCCAAATCAAGAAGTATCAGATATAATTAGTTAAGCCATTAAGCCTACGCAGCAAGCGTCCTATAAAACATACTATAAGATACTCCACTCTAATTAATAATAATATAATATACTTATTAAGTATATTATTTTACGGCGTCGTAATATTCTACCTAACATTAGATATAAAAAAGGATCTTTACAACTAACTATTATAGGTTATCTAGATGTCTTAGGGTCGCCTAAGCCTATACCTTTATATCTAATAATACTAACGTAGTGGGTATTAGGCTAATTTAGTAAAAAGTTATCTTAAAAAAACTATATAAGAGAGAGTTTGTCTAAAACGGCTTAATAGCAACTTAATTAAGAGAAATAATATAAAATATGTACCTATTAATTAAAACGTAAAAGTAAATATTAATAGCACTATTAGTACTTTAAACTAGATATCTTTCTTACTTTTAAAAGTTTTTTAAAAAATAAAAACTATTCCTGCGTTTACTATTACGACTTATACCCTTAAATATAATTAAATTAGTCTAGAAAGCTGATAAAGTAAATATTAACTTATAAAAAACTTTATAGATACTTACGTAGTACTACTTATATAAAATAAAATTTTTATTTTAGTTAATTATTAAAGGTCTATAAATAACTACTAAATCTAGTCCTTAGTTTCTATTTTAAGTGCTATAGTATAAATTATTAGTACTAACTATATCTATAGCTATAATATCTAAGTTAAAATATATATATATAAATAAGTTGCTCTATATGATTGGGTATTAGGTTATTATAATAACTAAATTTATTAAAAATAATATATCTACTAGTACGTATTTAAGAGACTATTAGCCCTATTAAAATTATTTTTATAAAGCGTGTAAAGACTATAGAAATAGGCAGTTATACTACTATTCTTAATTATATTTTTAATATTAATAATAATTGTGTTACTCTAATAAGTTTTATTAAAAAAACCTTTTTATTTTTTTAGCTCTATTAATAGACATATAATAGTATATAAGATTTAAGGGGACTTACAGGGGGGTGACACAAAAAAGGGTTAATCTAAAAAGTTAACTTGTTTAAAAAATTATATAAAATTAAATAATAAAGCTAAAAATACGTGAATAATACCGTTTTAAAGAGAAAATTAAATAGATATTAATTACTATTTTAGTTACTGCTTACTAACTATAGGCAAATAACTAAAATTACGTAAACCTAGTAATTTTTTTAACCCCTTTTTTAGGTTCCTCTAACTTTTTAGTTAGTAAATATATTTAACTAAAACTTTAACTATACCTTTTTAGGCCTAGTCTAGGTCACGTGAATAGATTTTTAAAGTATATTAGTAATCTAATAATATAAATATATTAATTATAAAAATTTTACTAAGGCTTATATATTCACTACTTACGTAAAATATTATTAATATTATAGTATATTATAATATCCTTTTACAGTTATAAACTTAAACTCCTATTTTTTTAAAAATAGAGTAAAGTAGAGCTAAAATTCTTAAAACTCGAATCTAAAGTTAAACTTCTTTTAAAAGTAAATAATTTATCTAGTTTAATTGCTACTATATTAAAAAAGTCTCCTACTACTATTTACTACGCTATACAACGTATTAAAAATAAAGAAAAACATAATAATAATATAAATAAAATTAAAAGGGGTAGAGTTTCTAAGGTAACTTAAAGAGAAAAAAGAGTTATTAATAGAGACTTAACTAGAAGTTCTAAAAAAGAAAATAAAAGATTTTTAATAGAAAATAGTCTAAATATTATAAAAAGGACTTTATAAAGGGTTTTAAAAGAGGAGGATTATAGTATTAATATAAGTAAAAAAAAACCTATAATTAACAAAGAAAATGCAAAAAAAATTAATATACGCTTAAAAAAATATAAAAAAATTAAAAATATAGATTTGAAAAAAAAAATTTTCTAATAAGTTAATAATACAAAGGGGATAATAGAATAAATAAAATTATAGAAAAAGGGGTAATAATAGAGTTAGAAGAGAACTGGCTGTTAGCTAATTATAAAGTAAGTTATTTTAACTTTTTATATATTTTTAAGTTATAGTTTTAGTTTTTTAATATTAATTATATTAATTATTTTATAGGACAAGACCTTAAACTACAAGTTTAGGATACAATTTAAATAGAAGGTAAAAGTAATTTAGTACTTACTAAAATACCTAATTCTTTTATTTCTTATACTAGTAAGGATTATATAAATAAAGTTCTTATACCTGAAGTTAAATCCTTAATAAAAAGTGGTAAGTTATATAACTTTTTTTTACCCCTTTTTCTTAACCCTTTTTTTATTAATATAATAATAATAATAATAATATATATATATATTATATCATAATTATAAACTTTATATTAATATTAATTTAGGTTAGCAATTTTAACAGGATAACGTCCCTATTTATAAAATAACGGACGTTTTAAACTAGTTTAAAAATACTAAAATTATACTATTTCCTTACCTAGCCTATAGCCCTGATTTAGACCCTATATAAAATATATAGGATTATTTAAAATAAGGGCTAAATAATAATAAAGAGGCTAATTTAGGTATAGAATCTACTATACAAAGTATAGAGGTCTTTAAAAGAGTTATTATATAAAAGTAGAATAATATACTATAAGAAGTTATTAATAACTATATTTTATTTTTTCCTAACCGTTATAAGGCGGTTATAGAAGCTAATGGCTACTATACTAAGTATTAGTAATTTATTATTTACTAGTTTATTATTAAAAATGTGAAAAAGTGGCTTTTATATATAATTATATAAATAATATATAAATATATAAAAATATTTAATATACTAATAAAACTTTATATATACTATTATATATATAAAAATAGGCTAATTTTACACCTTAAATAAAAAGTTGTATTAATTTAAAATAGGGTCCTAAAAATTTTCTATATTTACTAATTTTTTTTACTCCTAAACCTCTGAGTAAGCAGCCCCTAAAAGGGTAAATTAAATCTACTAGTCTTTTTCTTTAAAACGCTATTTTTCTTATATGTTTAGGCTTACTAATTAAAAACCTATATTATATTAAAAAAGGTATCTTTTTTAATTAACCCTTTTTTATGTCACCCCCCTATAATTAGTAATATTTACCAGTTAAGAATAAAAGCGTATTTAGTATTACTTAGCCCTATAGTAATATATTACTTAATTAAAAGTATTTTAGATTTTAAGTACGTACTCTTAGATACGTATTATTTTATTTATTTAGTTTTAATATTATATAAAACTTCCTATAAGTTCTTTATACTATTTACTCTTTTCTATTTTTTATATATACGTTATAGTCTCTACTTAAGTAAAAAAGCTTTCTTTTATACTTTAGTCCTTCTAGTAGTATACGCTAAGTATATAGCTAAATCTATAAAAAATAATAGACTTTTACTTTTTAGTTTAACTAGTAGCTATTTTAGGCACTATTTTAATAAATTATTTATAAAAAAATTTATTAATTACTAAAGTACTATAGTTTACATTTAGGGCTAGGGTTATAGTATTACTATATAGTTTTTACGTAATTTTATTAATAAAAAGCGCGTCTATAATAAAAATAGGTAATAGGTTTTTATTAGTAGCTTAAAATATAATAGCGGTAACAGTAATAGTATAAAATAACTTAAAAAAGACTAAATAAATATTTAGTAAAACTTTAAAAAGCAGAAGATAATATAGTATAAAATATAAGTAAATAACTAAATTTACTAGCTTTAAAGGCTAAATATTTTATTATAGGTACTAGATAACTGCCTAATAACTCTATCGCTTCTAAAGTTTATATATCTAGTAATACCTAATTACTTTATATATAATTATAAGTAGTAATCGCTAATAACCTTTAAAATAATTATAAATAGTTACTAATTTATAAATATAAATTAGAGTATAAGTATTACTATATTTAGTAGGGTACTATAACCCTTACTAAAAAATAGGAGTATAACTTTTAAGAGTTTAAAATTTATACTACTTATATATAGCTTCGTTAGTATTATATAAGCTATTTAGTATTTATTAAGTTTTTATCATTATATTATACTACAGCTTTATAAAGCTCGTAAAGTACGTTAATTAACTAATTAAAATACTAGGCGGTTTTAAAGCTTTTTATTTAAATAATAGACTCTAAAAAATTTTATAAAATAGATTAACAGTAAATATATTATATATTTATAAATCTAGTAGTAATTTTAATTAATAGGAATATTTTACCTTTTTTACGACCTTAAATAGTTTCTCTTTCTTATTACATAGTTTTTAACTTAGTTAATTAATTTTTAAATTATAAATTTTTAAGTATAATATATAACTAATATCTTAGTTAAATAAGTAATAATATTAATTTATAATAAATTATATTTAGTCCTAAGTCTATTTTATATTTTTTTTTTTAGCTAGCTACTAGACAGTATATATATACTAAGCTAGTAACTTTATATTTTAAAAGTTTATCTTATTTTAGGGCACCTTAAAAATAGAAGTATTTTAGTTTTAGCTTTATTATAGTTTAGAGCTATATAATATTTAATATAAAAATATCTTTATAATAAAGTACGATAAGGCAATTTAAGTCCTATTAATTAAAGATAAAAATAATCTCTAGTTATTTTAGTAATAAAATATAAATAGGCGTAGGTACTAGTTAATATACTTATTTATAATTTTAGTTTAACTATTAGTTTCTTTATAATAGACACTAGAGAGCTTAACTTTAATATCTAGTATTTAATAAAATTTAGACTAAAAACTATATATAAACTAAAAATTATAGTTTAAGATAATAGTCTTTAGTATATATCGAAAATAGTATAATTACTAAATATATATACTTACTATACCTCTAGTATTAATTACTTTAAAATTGAGAATAAACATAATCTATTTAAAGAGATAATTAATAATAACTATTATTTAATTATAACTAGACCTATTTTTAAAAAAGTTTTTAAAGTTAATATATAAGTAATATATTCGTTATTTAAAAATAAGAAGTAGGTTTAGTATACTTATTACTTAGAGCTACTTAGATACGTATAATAATAAATAACGCAGTTTTATATCTATTTCTTATAAATAGTTTTTTTACCTTTCTAGTAATATTTATATATTAAAAGCTAGTAGGTTTTAATATAGCTGGAATATATAATAGATATTTAATTATAGACTTTATAAATAAGGTGTATAACTAGAGCTAATTTAAAGTTAATATAAAAATAGTTTTTATATAATAGAAGCCTATCTTTTACTTAATAGCTATTTAATAAAATATTTTAGTATTATTTAAAACTATACTAATTCTCTTAAAGTAAGACTTTAATAAAATTAAAAAATTAAAGCTTATAATATTTTAAGTACTCTTTATGAGTAGAACTTTAGGGTAAATTATAGTATTATTAATATACTATTAAGCTATTTTAGCGTTAATTTAGGGGTTAAAATAATATAGTCTAAAGAAATTTTAAAAGTAGTTATTACGTTACGCCTATTTAAAATTAAAAAAATCTTACTCTCTACGACTAGAAATATTAGGTTAAGTATTTCTCTTCTTTAGAACGCAGTAGATTTAGAAGTTAAAAAAACATTATAATTTTAGTCTATTAGACTTATTAAGTATTAAAAATTTTAGTTATTATAAAGTATTTTAAGAAGTTATAATCTAATAGAACTCAAATTAAATTTTAAATAGATATAAGTTTAGCGTATTACTTATTAAAAGTAATAATAATAGTAAAGAGTTTTTAATTATAAATTTTTTAGTTTAGCTTAGAACCGATTAGTATATAACTATAAAATATAATAAAATAAATCTTTTTATTTTAGTACTACTATAATAATATACTTAAAATTATATTATTAAAGGTATCTATTTTCACTAAAGTAAAAAACATAATATTAAAATAATATAAAATATAGATTAATAATAGGACCTACTTAATTTATTTTAATATAATATTATATTCTAGACTCTATATAAATACAGCTTAAAAATGTTAAAGAATATTTAAAGGATATATAATATTAAAGAAATTGTTTATAAATTACTAATAAAATCTAGTACAGCCTGAAAAGAAATTTATATTAGTAATAGTAGTAGGGACTTTCTATTTATAAAATACTTTTATTTTAGCTAGGTTAACTTCTAATCTAGTTTTAGTTAGTATATATTTTAAATATTAAATATAGATTATATATACTTTACATTTTTTTAATTATTACTAGTTATTAAAAGTAAGTTAAAAAGGATATAGGCTAGCCTAAAAGTAAAGTATAGTATAAGTATATATATTTTTATTATATATATAAGTATAAAAAGACGTATAAAAAAAGGATAATAAAAGCACTACGCTAAAGCTAACTAAGCTACTAGCTATAGCTATATTACTATAGCTAGCAGTAATACGTATACTTCTATAAAAAAACTCTCTAATAAACAAAATAAAATTTAGTAATGATATTATATTAAAAGTATATTATAAAATAGATTATAGTTTTTTTATAAGTAAAGTCTTCCTTATAATATTTTACCTTTATAAGTTATTTTATTATTATAGTAACTAAAAAAAAATTTAAAATAAATATTACACGTATATACTATTATAGATAGTATTAGTAATAATAGTTAACTAAAACTAAAAATACTAAGACTTAAGATTTATATTAAATTTAATTTTACTAAATATAATAAAATTAAGCTAGAAGCTTATTCTATATACCTAAAAAAACTAAATAAACTTAAAAATTATAAGGCTACCGCGAGCTATATTAATAATATTTAAAATATAATTATTTTATAGTATCTAGATAATTAAAATTTTATTTTTACTTAATTATACTAAAAAGAAGAGATTTTTTATATTAATATTTTATAAGCGCTTTAACTAGCTAAGCTATAGTAAGTAGCATAATAAGATCTATAAGTAGCTAATAGGTAAAGAGCGGCTAGTAAATAAAATCTAATAAAATAGTTGTATAAGTTTTAAGAAATTAAAAACGAAGTTAAAAATAACTTATTTTATTATAAAAAAGGACTAAAAGTTTTTATATAAGCTAATAGCTATATTCTAAATATAGGATGTCCTACGTAATATACTAGTATAGAGAAAGTTATTTTATTCTAAATATTAAGCGTAAAGCGTAAAGGGCGAAAACTAACTAAAAGAGCGGCTATATAGAATTAGTATATTAGGGGATATTAAAGCTTATAAAAAAAATAAAAAGTAATTATATAAAGAGAGGTAAAGTGTAGAGTTAAGACACTAGTCTAAAAAAGGTATAAGTAAAAATTTTTTTTTTTTTAGATATAGTTAAAAAATAAGCGTATATAAGAATTATAAAAAAAATTTTTTATATAGTTAGATTTAAACTTACAGCCGTAGCGTATGGCTTAGCGTATAGCTTAGTAAATAAAAAGTAATAAGTAAAAAAAAACGGCGCTTAGGATATTACTACTTAAAATATTATAAATAAATTAGTAGGTAGCGTAGTTAGTTATATTATAAAATTTTAAAAATAACTATTAAATACCTGCCGGAGCTAAGTTATTAATTATTATATAACTAATTTACTATATATATATATTTATATTTATATATTAATTAAACCAATAGTGTGACTGTAGTAGCTTAGGGCGACTAAAAGGGGTTTTAAAAAGGAGGAGGATATATATACCTTTATACTTAATATATTAAAAAACTAATTTACTAATAATAAATAAAATAGTTTAATAAAAAGAATAATAATAACTAAATAAATAGGTACCGGCCTTTTTTCTTCTTCTTTTTTTTTTTAAATATTTACTTAAAACCTAGTATTATAAAGATAGTAAAGTATCTCTTTTACAATATTGCGTACACGGTTTAGTACCTAACAGAGTTCTCTTACTGCGTTCGTACCCCTGGATCGTCGTCTAGGCGTACTTATTACTTTTCGATCTCTTTTACGTATTTAATATATTTCTTATAGGTATTAGAGTAGATTATAATATTATCTAAATACGTAATATAGAAGTTATTTAAAGAGTTAAAATAATATTATTTATATAATATTAATAAGATACAGGGCGATTATAAAGGCTAAAAAATAAAATCTTATAATTATAGGTTTTATATCTAGTTTTAAAAGTAGTATACGTTTTAAAAGCGGGGTCTATATAAATCTTATTAAATATAGCTCTAATATTAAGTTTAATAAAAATTATAGTCTTAAAAAAGTATATTAAAAGCTTATTAATATATAAAATTAGGTAGGCGTCCTTTTAGGTTAAAGTATTAAGTTTATAGATATATAGTATTAGAGATATAAAAAGGCTCTAATTATATTTAATATAATTCTTTTTTAAGTATTTTAAAATATAAACCTTAATAGTTTTAAGTTTTTTAAAACTAGACGTATATAGAGTACTATAGCTGTATAAAAAAAATTTAATAAAAGTAATCTTATAGTTAGAGTTTTATTAAAAATATTTTTTTAACGTTATTTATATATTAGAGGTTTAATTCCTCTCCTTATTGCAGTATTCTTTAAATGCGCCTACTTTATATAGTAAATTATAAAGTTTTTAAAAGTATAGAGTACTGCTAAGGAATTAATATAAAATTATAAGAAGCTAAAATCCCTATACGGAATACGTTATATCTAAAGGTATAAATAAGATTTTAGACTAAAATTACTATCTAAAGTTAGATAAAATAAAAATCTACTTCTTAAATAGGCTTAGCGTAGCGAACTAGGCCTAATTAGGTAATAGATTAGTAGTTTAGTATAACTATTTAGTAAATAATAATCTAGTTAAGAGAATTAAAGAGCCGGTTCTAGTTCGTTTAAGAGATAAAACACTTTCCTTAATTAGTTAGGTAGCCTTAATTAAAAAGGCTTATTTTAAAAAAAAAAAAAAAAAAATTATTTTAGAATTAGTTATACTTACTAGAAAAATATTTTTTAAAAAGCCTTTTATTTTAAAGATTATCTTAGAGCTCTAAAATTTAAAAAATAATTAAAAATTTATTTAATCTTAAAAACGAAAGTAGTAAAAAATTTATTAGTAAAATACTTTATAATAAAATAAAAAGTATTAGTTAAAATAAGGATAATAGGTAAAAAATAATTAGATTTTATAATCTTTAGTAGGACAGGCTCTAAAAGTAGAAATAAAGTAATAATAGTACAGTTTAGTATAAAAATATAAAAAAGATATAAAAGTTTTTATATATAATAGAGAGTAGTGCTTTATTTTTTTTTAATAGTTATTTTATTTTTATAGAGCGTTATAACGGTAGATATTCCATTTTACCTTTTAACTAAAAATAAAATATCTAAACTATATTAAAATAGTCTTAGAAGGGTTATAAATTTAAAAATAGTTTATAAATTATATAATCTTACTTTATACTATATTAAATTAGAGCTAGAAATACTTTATTTATTTTTAGCTAATAATAAATTTTTAAATTTTAAGATCTATAATAACAAATAGGTAGTTTTATATAATTTTACTATTAATTTTTATATATAGGTAAATATAGAACTTAATAGAAACTTAAAATTAATTAAAATATTTTTTACTATAATTTAGTAGGGGAGTCTTTACATTAGATTTTAAAGTAAATATAAAAAGGAATACGCTATAAAAACATTTAGAAAAAAAAACTTTAAATACTAGTATTAATAAATATATAAAGTTAGATTTTATATCTTTTATCGTAAAATATAATAGAGTATTAAAAGTAAAATTTATTTAGTAAAAATACTTGGTTAATATTTAATAAATTATACTTATTTATACTTAAGAGAAATTATTTTTTTAGATATTAGAGTTTTTTAAATATATCTCTTTACTAGTATTAATAAGCTTTTTAATTAGGTCTTTATTAACTCTAATCTCTCTTACTTTAGAATTAGAATAATTTTAGGTAAAATATTTCATTTATCTATAATTATAATAGGTATTTATAACTATTTATTTTTAGAATACTAGTATTTAGTAAGGCTAATGTTAAAGCTAAATTAAATAGTTTCCTGTATAGGGACAAAAGATATTTTAAAATAAAAAAGTATTTTTATATTACTAGTACTACTACCTATAGACCTCGTTATTATTAAAATAAATAGCTTAGTTTAAGCGTAGATATTACTTAATATTAAGTTAAACTAGCTATAAATAGATATATTTTATTATTTAGAATTAAAAATTATAAAATAGACTACTATCCTATTATATAAATTATTTTATAAAGACTTAAATCCTATAGTTAAAGCTTTTAAGAATAGTATAATTATTTATAAAAAGAGAGTTTATTTTTTTTAATATACCCTCCCTTAGATAGCTGTACTAATAAATTATATTTTAAAAGTAGAGAAGGTTTTAGACTTACTTATTTTTAAATATTAAAACTAAATTTAATACTTCGCCTTTTTAGTTTATAATATAAAGAATATATAAAATATAATAATTATTTTTTCTATATTTTTAACTATAGTCTTAATAAAATAATTAAGAATTAAAGTTTTAAGTATTTATAAGCTATACTAAAGGTATATCCCTAAACTAATACTTTATAATATTATTTATTCTAATAGTAATCTATATTAATCTTAAAATAATTTTTAATAAAAGCCTACTATTACTTAAAAATAAACTTAACTTAATCTATAAGTAACATAATTATTAAAATATATTTATATAGTTTAATATATAGAGGCTCTAAAAATAGTAATAAATATTTATTATTTTATATAGTACGTATATTATTTATAGTTAAATATAATTTCGTAAATAATATTGGCTATAGGGGGGGACATTAGGGAAACCTAAATCAAAAAAGTTACCTTTTTTAAAAATTAATATAAAATTAATTACTAAGCATAAAAATACGCAAATCATACCGATTTAAAGTAAAAATAATTATAATCTATATTAGAATTTTAGTACTTCTAATTTATTACCCGTAATAAATTAAAATTACTAAAATATAATAAATATTTTACCCTCTTATTTAGATTCCTATAACTTATTAGTTAGTAAATATATTTAACTAAAATTTTAACTATGCTCTTTTAGGACTAGTGTAGGTTACGTAATTAGATTTTTAAAGCAGATTAGTAATCTAATAATAAAATTATTATTAGGATAACTATATTTTATTTATAGGGAGTAATAGTCGTCTGTAATATTATAGTAAATAGGAAATAGTATAAAATAATAAATAATAATAGTTATGTCTTAATTCTTTTTTCTCTCTTTTTACTATCTATATAATAGCTAGATAGGGATTTCGTACGCTAGTATAGATTATATAATTATATAATTTATACGCTCTATATTACTAGTAAATCTATCTAGATTAACTACTCTATATATACTAGTAATTCTTCTTTTTATAGTAATACTATACGAATATTCTATTCTCCTATATCTCTTTTTATATATAAATAAGTAGTTTTTTTTTCTGTACGAATATCCCTCTATCTTAATATATTTTTATATAACTAAATTATAGTCTGTTGTTCACGCGTTATATAATAATAAAAAGTAAAATTATATAATATACTACTACTTATTAATTAAAATTGTAATAAACTAAAGTAAAAAGTTAATAACTTTATATATTACATAAAAGTAAGGAGTAAGATTATAATAAATAGAAGTAAGAAGTTATTATATAATAATTAGAAAGGGCTAGTCTAAAGCTGTACGGGATAATAGTATATAAAAAAAGACTTTTTTCTCTCTATAATATTTTTTTTTTTAGTTTTTATTTATTATTATCTCTATATATAGTTTTAGATATTATTCTTTTCTTTTTTAACTTTTTAGCTGTCTTTTTTTATATAAAGTTAACCTCTAATAAAACTTTTAAAATAGCTTTAATTCTATATAGATAGTAGTAGTAGTAGTAACTATAGTAAGTTATAATTATATCTAGTTTTATTTTTATATAGGCCCCCGTACCTAGTAAACGAATTTAGGTTATTATTTCTACTAGAATAGCTATTAACAGAGTATTCTTATTAGTTTTATATATTAATATATATATATATCTCTATATAGTTCTTTTCGTACAGTGATATTTTATAGGATAATAAGTATATAGTATACTAATTACTTTTATATAATATAGATATTATCCTATCTAATAATACTAACTTAATTTTTTTTACTATAAAAATTATTTACTATAAGAGCTACTTTTATATACTTTTAGTATAGTTACGCGAAGTATTAAAACTATAGTTATATATATAGAGGTATAGCGGTAATACTAGACTTTTACTCTTTATAAAGTATTATACTTTAGTAGTATTTTAGGGTAATATATATAAATTTTATATATAGTAGTTATATAAAGTCTAGTATAATTATTATACTTAAAATATATAAGTATTTTTTTTATTTTTTTTTTTTATTTTTCTTTTGTTAATATAGGGGAGGATTAAAGGTATATAAAGAAAGTAGGGGGGTTTTTTTTTATTTTTTTTTTATTTTTTTTAGATATAATATTTTAAAAGTTTTCTTTTTAATCTTCTTACGATAAAGTAAAAGAATATAATATATAAAAAAAAATATACTAAAAAGCAATTTATACAATAGAGGATATCTAATTTAAAATATAAAAAATATATAAAATATTTTATTAGGCCTTTTATACGGGCTTTAGCCTATTAACTAAAGCTTTAATACTATAAGAGAGGGTATTAAAAGATATTTATTATATAAGAGAACTATTTAGTTTACTCTTTATAAAAGTATTTATAGAATTATTTTTATTATTATCTATTACTATATATATTAAGTTATTTAGTAGATAGGTTATCTAAAATATTAAGATTTTTTATTTAGTATTATAACTTAGTTTAGTTGTTAAGTACTCGTATAGAGATATTATATTTTTAAATATATTTTTTTTATAATAAATCTAGATCTGTCTCTATTATACGCTATTTACCTTTCTTTATAGAGAAAGTTTCTTTTAGTACTATTATATTATTTAGTTTATATAATTAATTATATAGTTTTAGCTTATAATACTAGCGTATTTATACAGAGCAGTTTAGCTTTAAAAAAGATTATCTTTATTTTTTATATAGATAAGGGTTTAATAAAATATATAATTTAATATACTTTCCTCTATCTATAGATACGGGAAAGAGTTATATAATATATAAAATTATTTTTATATAGTATAGGTTTAATAATAATTTAACCTCTTTATACGCCCTTGCTAATTTATAATAAATAAAAAAATTTAATTAACTACTAGTAGGCGGGGTGGCACAGTAGGAGTATGTGCCTAAAAATACTAAAATTTTTTAATTTTTAAGGTCTTTTCTATATATTAAAGGTTTAATTCCTTTTCTTGTCGCAGTGTTCTTTAAACGCGTCTACTTTACTAGTAAAAAGTAGAGTTTTTAAAAGTACGGGGCACTATTAAGAAATTAATATAAAACTACAGAAAGCTAAAATCCCTAGTATAAAATACGTTATATTTAGAGGTATTTTAGGCTAAATTGCTATCTAAAGTTAAACGAGATAAAAATCTATTCCTAAATAGGCTTAGCGTGGCGAACTAGGCCTAATTAGGTAATAGACTAGTAATTTAATATAACTATTTAGTAATATAACCTAGAATATATATTAATTAATTACTTAAAGAGCCGGTTGTTAGTTCGCTTAAGAGATAAAGCACTTTCCTTAAATAGTTAGGTAGCCTTAATTCAAGGCTTATTTTAAAAAAAAAAAAAAAAAAAAAAAAAAAAAAAAAAAAAAAAAAAAAAAAAAAAAAAAAAAAAAAAAAAAAAAAAAAAAAAGAAGAAAAAAAAGAAATAAAAATATTAATTTTAAAATAAAAAAAAAAAATATATAAATATAAAAAAAAGAAAAAAA